>VYXF01009764.1:900137-914349 GCA_013397295.1 Polioptila caerulea
CACTGCCTCTCGGGCGGGGATCGCCTCGGACTGTCGTGCTGTGAACACCTCGGCAGGACAGAGAGAACAGTGTTCTAGATAAGGTATAATAAACAAAACAAAAAAACCCCCCAAACCTGAAGACTGAAGATTTAACATCTTTTTTCATCTCGGGCAAGGAAAAGGACTTTTAACACCTTGGGGACATTTCTGCAAAAGCAGAAAACCCCACACCCTGACTGTAACTTTGAATTCTCTTTCTGACTGTTGCGTGCACAGCTTGCATATCCCCCAGGCTCAGACGGACCATCTGACATGGCACCTTCTTGCTTTCTTTAATATTATATTCTAGCAATGCATCCAGGATGCTCCTGGCCATTGTGCATCCCCACAGAACTGTCCCAAGGCCCCCTGAAACCCCACATGTGGCACTGGAGAACTGGAGAGAAGCTACATGGCTGTGCTGAAAATGTCTAACTTGTCCCTTCCAGGAAGGGTCAGATGCAAGCCTGAAAATTGGGAAGATTCATATTTACTGTCTATTTCTGTATACAAGGGCTAAACTGTCGGCATCTGGAGCGAGCAGAGGAATAAGCAGGGAAAAACCTACTTTTAGAACAGTTATAGTTATAAGAACAAGTCTATAAAAGAAATGAGATGTGTCTGAGGTAGAATTGAGGATAAGAAATGTGCTAAAAATTACTGTCTCTAGAGTCATAGAAAAATTAAAACGGTTTGATTTGCTGAAGGAGTAAAAGTATTAAACAAATAACTATCTTTATATCCAGTCTATCAATGGAACATCTATAGTAAAATCTAAAGTGCTAATAAAGCACCAGTGAAAATTGTGTTGTTTCTGCTCATTCACTGGTACTATCTTTTAATTAAATTCAGATTAACATGCTAGCAAATACAGGAAAAAATTATTCAGGAATTTATCTTGTTCTTTAAAGTAAGACAGAGTTTCAAATATACATTGATATGGTTTTATGGAGGTCTTTACAAAATTTTATAAGAAAAATTATTTTATATTAAATCAACATTTTGGATATTATTATTAGATGCTTATGAAAGAATTTTTCTATACATGCAGGAGGAGGTGCATATGTGTGTGTGCACATTTCCATGTGTATCCATGTATTTGTTACAGTTGAGAATGTTACAATCTGTAAAAAGATTCCTGTACTTTGGAACCATTCACAGACTTCTAGAATAAGGAACAATACAAAGAAACTTTAGTGACAGCATAAGAAAACTACTACTAAATTTTTAGATTAAAAATGATTTTAATTGCTATTTGCACAACCTGAATGTGTTATAATTTATGTATTTATCAAAAATACTGAATTTCAAGTGGGTTCTTTTTTTTTTTTGGCGGAAAAAAATACAAGGATATTTTTCTACAGTACCATCCTTCAGGGACTTTAGCATGGTTTGCAACCATTAAATGGGCTTCAGAACAGTACTCTGATGTAATTTTTTTGTGGGTAAAATGAGGATCAGAGTGAGTAAGTGATTTGTCAAAGTCACAAGAAGCCTTGACTTTCAATTGTTTTGCTGACAAAAAAGAATGTTTTTACCACAGGATAACTACAGGCAGGAGAAGCAGAGCAAACACCTGTGGGCTTCAAGTGCAAAATTCGCCTCAGGCAAAGCAGAGTATTTATAAACTTCCTTAGGTATCTGGCAGTGAAAACTACAATGTCTTTATTTATGCTAAGACTTTTAAAAACCATTTAGTACCATGGACATTTTTGTAATAGCCCTGTCTTCCTTCTAACTTAATGTCACCAAAGGCTTGTTTTCAGATAAGCTTGGTAGAAGTTGGGAAATTTAGATGTATCCCCAGAATACCTTGCTTTCAACCTGTAGACAAAGTATCCATTTTCATATAACCCTGCAGAAATTAATGACTTTACATGCAAATACAGGTAATTTTACTGCTCCATGACTGTCAAGAGAAGTACAGGAAAATAATAAAATATACACTGATCTTTGCAAAATGCCACCACAAATTGTTATGAGGTTATTGTGCATTTAGCAATGGAACTCCTCAGAGCTGTTGTTTAGAATGAGCACTTTGTTTTTGATATGGATAGTTTCTATGAAATCTTGAAAATTTGTGAAGTATTTTTCTATGAATGTATGAAACCTTTCTTTCAAAGTCCTGGTCATAATGCAACACAGGATCTTGTAATTAATGGCCACATGCTCCGCAGGTATGCTACACAATATTTATTCAGTCACTTTCAAAAGGCTTTGCAGTTTATTAATTGACTTCCTTTATGTCCCCTTAAAGACTTTATGTTAGTCACCATCCTTCTTGTTTCTTTTTATTACTCTGCTGCGTTCCTATTATTATTGAGGTTTTAAAGCACTGCAGCTTTTTACATTGACTGTCTTTATTCACATTCTTATTTAGTCATGATCTGGTTGTGGAGGGGTAGGTGAAAAAGTGATGAGAGTTTGGTTTACCCTTAGCCTTTATTATTGGAAAGCCACAAGGAAATAAAGCTTTGATGTACTTAGAAAGCTAATCCTGATGATTATGTGGAGATATGTGCAGTGGGAACTGGAGGGATATACTTCTTTAATCTCTTGGTGTTGAATACTTAATCCAGTAAAGATTCTTGGCAAGAAGATTTAAGAAAGAACAAGTTAATTAAACTGTTCACAGGTATTGTTTTCAGGAAAGCAGATTTGATAGCTTTCTAATGAAGTATCTAGGATTTTTGTTTCTGTAAAAGAGCACTTCAATAGTATAATTGAATCAGTGTATTATGAAACGTATTGTTTTTATGTTTTCAAACTGTTAAGCACCCAAAGATCCAGCTTCATGCTACAGAACCTGGACTTTAATGTGTGTGAATATGACTAGGGTGGTTATAGCAGCGCAGTGATTTCATTTCGCTTTACTCAATTTTAGCCCATATTTGTTATTTTTAATGCAAACTGAGTATGATGGGCTATAAAAGCAGCATATAGGTAACTTCAGATTTGTCCAAGTAACCAAGACTGAAACCTCAGTTTACTTGGACAGTGGCACTGTATCTGCATATTTGCACAGACAACTCTTCAGTATCTCAGGGAGATAAAATTGTGCTATGCATATCTTAGGAAAGAACATCATCGTGATTATCTGTGTCTTGATTTTTTTTCAGAGAGATTGGTCTTAGGGTCAGCACATGCTAACCAGCTATGCATAGCAGCTATGACTATTTGCATGCTTTGATATCTGGGACAGAAATCCCCCCCTGTGTGTGCACATACACGCACACGCACTGGCGATCCTGGGGTACTCAGAGCAGACAGTGCTAACACCAGATTGTCCCTGGTGTAAAGCAGGCTTTTAGATCTCTGTTACCACTGTGGCTTTCCTTCACAGTAACACTTGTATATAACAATAAATAGTGTAGTTGAACTTTTTTAATATTAAAAACCTTCCTTTATTACAAGATGATCCACTTAGTTTGAAAAAAGAGAATATAAGAATATAGGTTTCTGCTTCTCAGTGGCATTTTAAAAGAATTCAGTGTTTTATTAAAGATGCACAAAATATAAAAAGGTATTTCTTACAAGTTGAATTTATTCAGCTTAGTCAGAGGGGGCAGCTGTTACTCATGCTCTTTATCAACAGGGGAAAATGAAGACTGTATCTGGTAAAGGGATAGTAGTGAAGTTCTGCCTCAAACCTGGAATTAATATGTAGTTTTGTTCTTTGATAATTTACAGTGATGCCATGTTGATTTAATGAATCTACACTGTATATTTTAAGTTGACAAACATGTTAGATGAAGTTCCTGTGCACACACAGAACTGGATGAAGTGAACAAACCTTGTTTGTAGACCAGAACTAGGACCAGGCTTGCAGACACCATGCTTTATTTTTTCATTTGGTTGGGTTTTTTCCTTTGGTTGTGTTTTTTCTTAGGAAGGTCATACATTAAGACAAATAAATTGTACCCAAGTAATTATCTACCCATATATATTTTACCCATTGAATGAAATATTTTGGGCTTTATTCTTTCAAAATTAATTTTATTATTTTAAAGAGGCTATAAATTACACATAAAAAGGCATTACACAATCTTGTATGTGCCAAACTACTGGCGATCATCTTCCCATTTATGAGGGCTAGGAGTCCACATCTTTTTGATAGTAGATCCTGGGCTTCTGTGTTGTTGAGATGTTTATAAAAATTAATTGTTTACAGCCAGTCCAACTTTTAAGATTAACAGTCACAAGAGTACCTGAAGTTGTAGTAGCTAAATATATATATATAGCTAAAATATGAAAGATTATAGATTTATCCAACATAATGTGAACATTTTAGTTTAAAGTTAGAATGCTATTTAGCAATTTCAGAGTTGTATTAATCATAAAAGACATTCACACACAATTAAATAGTATCCCTCAACTGAGGGATATTATATTCCAGTTAAATTCCTATTTAAACTTAGATCTAGGAACAGCTTTGGTGAATATGAAAGAAAATTTTTGTTCAGCTTTATTCCTTGTTGTTATCAAGTATTGTGTTTGAAGAACTCAAGTAACAATTAACTGATGGAACTCATTGTCACAGATTATCATTTATGAGTTTCTCTTGAACATGGGTTCAAGAAGGAGTTAGACAAATATTCAGAATGGGTTTCCAAGCTTACAGAGAAATTTGATCCAGATATTGCCTGTAGTTTAGTCAGTCTCCAAACTACTAACTGCCAGATACTGGCAGGAAGGGATCACACTATAAGCAGAGGAGGAACGTGCCTCTTTGTGTACTCATTCCCATGCTCTTTGGCTATCTGCTTCTGGAGACAAGATGTGCACCTAGGCTGATATTAAATGTTTAGTACAAAAGAACCATCAAAACTTTTCCTTGGCAGAGAGATTTGAAAGAGAAAAGGAACCTCCCAAAGCTATTTTACTCCTCTCATTTTAACATAAAAAATATGAGATTAAATGGCTCCTGGAGAAGGCCATTCCTCCACTAGCTGTTAAAGAAGACTGAATAACATAGTATATGATACTAAGACTGCAACTTGATCTAAATGATTCTCCATTGTTCATCTATTTAAATTGAAAGTTAAATTCTATGGAGCAAAAACATAGCAAGTTTCTTATGGTAATTAGATGTTTATATAATGAAGATATGAATGAAGACTTTTAAAGAGCCTGTGAATGATCGAGGTGCAGGGTAGCCTCATAATGACGAGGAGGGCTGTGTTACAAATAAACTCCTTCTAAGTAAATTAACCTCTATATCCTATTACAGATTTTCTTGCCTGTTCCAGTGAAATGCTTGGCAGTTTTGGCTATCACATCCCTGGCTGCCTGCTGCTGGGGCTGCACTCTGCTTCAGCCTCACCCCTGTTGACTCTGACGTGAAAGGGCGGCTGGTAGGGAGAGCTTAGCTCCACCTGCCTCCTCCTTCCTTCACAGAGCAAATTCTTCCCAGGAGTTGTGCAGACAGAACTTCTTTGACTTATTTGTTTTGTCAAAGATTAAAACAAGAAACTGAGAAAAGTTGAAAGATTAGGTATCAATCTAAAGCTTTTTTTCTGTCCCTCAAGTCAAAGCAATAGAATTTCTCATTTGTTTTTATTTGTTTACCTTTCAAAAATTCAATTTAATTCCATAACTTCGTATGGAAATGAAAGTTCTAAATGCAATGTATTTTCTTCCTCAAAGTACTGATTGCTTTGGCTTACATGTTGCACTTTGGGTTCATACCTTAGCATCACGGTCTGGTATCAATATTTCCAAAAGCTCATTTGTAGCAACTCAGACTTTGTTTTCTTTCCTGCAGCTAATATTCCCTCTGTGACCTTGGTGTGTCACTTAAGATCCAATCTTTTGGCTTTGAAATTAGGGGTGACACCTTCTGTGATTCTTTTGTTTTCATTTTCTTCAGTACACTACACAGAGAGGTTCCCTTGTGCATCCTCATCCATTCTTAGTCACTCATCTTCCAGACAGAAAAGATTATTAGTCTTGTCCAGGCTGGAAAGAAGGAAGTGAGAGACTGTGAGTGTTATGTCACTTCAAATGTTGGTAGATGCTCAGATAGAACTGTTATGTTTAGGCCATGGGAGCATGTAAAGAGCACTTTAGTAGCAGAGTAAAGGAAGGGCATTTCCTCTTTTCTGTCCTTATATGATAAGCAGGTATCTTTTTGAAAGGTAGATTCAGAACCAATAATATTAAGCTATTAGCATAATTTTTGATTGCTGAAGTTCCTCCACTGAAATGTTAATCAGAAGAATAATATAGCAATGAAATAAAATTAAGAAATTGAGAGTGTTTCCAAAAAACTTTGCTGTAAGAGTCAGCTTTATCTAAGTGGAGGATAGTGCACACCTTTAATGTATCTTGAAAGTAAGGTTCATGATGTTTTTCTTCTCTGGTTTATATCAGACCTACACCTTTCAATCCAGTAGAAGTTATTCCATTCCAACAGGAATGTGATCTAACTCCTGCTTGATGAAGGAAGTGCTCACTAATTTTCATGGAGAATGAAAATATACTTTGAGAAGGTCCTCAAAACTCAACTTGATAATTTGGTCAGGAGACTGCCAGGTAGTTTGCATTGTATGTAGTATAGAAGTTAATTACTGGATATTACAGAGGATGTTCTCTACTGACTTTAAATTCTCAATTTAAGAAGTCACACTGCAACACTGAGAAGGTAAAGGCTTGTTAAGAATACATCTTGCAAAAAACAATCTGTACTTTCTGCCAGTTGCCCCCTTTATTTCTAAAGAATAATTAAAATATATATATATATATATATATATATATATATATTTCTGGAGTTTTTGCAGAAAAGCAGTACATAAATGCAGAAATATTGATCACTTACTACCTCTGCAGCAAGTGTGCATACTAATTTATGTCAGATTTCTCTTCCCAAAAAGTCTTCAGATCAGGCCATTCTCTTCCTACACACGTTATTAATTTTTATTTTCTGGAAAACAGAAGGAAAAGACCATGCACATAAAAACATGTCTGTGACATAAATCATGTGTGTTTGACTGGACTTGAGGACTAAGAAGCCTTCATGGGCTTCTCTCATTTTAGGTCTTTAGGTGTGTGCCTCACAGGCCATAAGATCAGCTCTTCCTGTTTGCTGCTCTTTCATTGAATTCCAATTTTATCACTGACATATTTATTGCTGCGTCAGACTGGTAAGTAAAATATAATTACCTTCACTCAGGTTGTGAAAGTGAGCTCTTCATCTGAACTACAATAAATTCTACAGCAAATTTCTAACCTTAAAATCTGTTGAATCCAAACTCATTCTTGCTCTTAGTGAGTCATTCGTATTTGCGACCCATTTGCAACCCAAGAGATTTTTTAACGTAGGTACAAAAAAAAATCTTTAAGGATATAGAAGTTCTTTCTCTACCTTGAAGAAACTTTCATTTGGAAAATAAATACAGATGTTTACTTTCTTGCTTTGCTTTTATCCTGTTTTGTCCATGCTATACGGAAAGAGATTTTGGTTAATCCACCATTTACATGGAATGGTCATATCTAGGTGATGGTGTGTGTCACACACATAATATCTGTGTGAAATGATTTATGCTAAGACAAACTATGCTTTAATAGTTTTTTAAATCTATGAGTGTATTTCACTCTTATTTCTGGAGCCAAAATTTTAGGTAGAGATATTGCTGTCGAGAATAAGGTCAGGGAACAAAGCCAGACTGAAGATGTCCTTGCTCTTTTTAGGGCTTTTAGTCAAGATGTCCTTTAAAAGGTCCCTTCCAACTCAAACTATGCTATGATCCTATGAATGCACAAATCAGCAAAATTCAGTTTATCTCAGTCTAGCAGAGAATGACTTCCATTGAGGACTCTGCTGTCTGGCAAAAATATAGAATGTTTTTAAATTTTGGGGTTTTTAAATTTACTGCTGATTTACAATAATTTTGCCATAGGACAAACAAAATTTTCTACTTTACTACCTAAAGTAAATAAAGGATGAGATTAGTAACCATATGATTACCCACAACAGTCCCTTTCATTTGCATTGCCATGTATACCTGTGTCAAAGGGCAGCTGCTAAAAGTTCAAAGTGTCCCTTGTGACAAGTGGCATTGCTCAGATGTTGATCTGATACTGTAGGATCTCCATGATTCTGTGGTTCTAAACTTGGACAATGTTTCCACCCAAAAAAACAGCCCCACCTCCTCCTTTGTGTGCACACTAGAAATTGTTAAACTCAGTTTTAAGGTTAGAGTGCCACACAGCTTCCCTGTCACAATTCAGATTGGAGGACAAGGATGGGTTAGCAGAGTTAACTATTGGGGCAAGACTTCCTTTCATGTCAGCAGCATGGATTTAAGTTTGACTACATGGACTTTGCTGTAAGCAACAAAGTGGGTCATACAGAGCACCTAGACTAAGGCCAGACTTAACATTGAAGGTGATTAGAGTCTACTGTGCTGAACTGCCTCCATTCGCAGGATGAATGAACACCTCTCCAAGATCCTGGTACAGCTGTCAAATAAATGGTGTCTCTTCTGTTCCCTCTGCTTTTTTGGTAGTAACCTCCAAGAAGTAAGTAATGAGTTTTCTTGGATTGCCATTTCTAAAATTCCATCCAGAAAAGTTAAGCAAATGGGTCTCCGTAAACAAATGGCTAAACCAAAACACATTTTCTAAAGATAATTTAGACTTGAAATGTAACCAAGGAATAAAGAGCAGAGGTTTCTCTCCATACTTCCAACTGGAGACAGACAGGGAAAAAAACTTGTCATCAGAGACCTATCATTCAATAAATCAGGAAAAGATCTGACTTCAGTCCTGACAAGTAAGGCATTCCAAACGGAATTGTTCTGTACTGATGACTGCAGTGAGGACTGGCAGACACTGGCAGCAGTAAATGCCAGGCATTCATAATATTCCTTGTGGGATGAAACACTAACTGCTTAACAAAATTAGCAGGACTATTCCAAAGCTCCTTCCCAGAACTGATTATCTGACCATACACTGAATGCTAGGACCACACATGAACATGTTGCTCTGCTGTCTCAAAGTGACAAGACAAAATTACATTGGAATCATCACCCAACTAATAAATCCTACTGTCAACTGGGTCTCCTTGATATTGGTTATTTTTGAGTTTTCTTTGGTTTACTCCTAGCATGCTGTCTTGGATAACTGCATTAAGATGGCAATATTATTTTTGTCTTAAAAAAGTATTTTTGTTCTCCCTTGTGACTGTGAGCAGTGGTCATATGTGGAGACTGGAGGAAGGAATGAAGTATATTGTTCTTGTCACGCTGTTCATTTATCATCAATGACTTAAACATATTTCCTCTCTGTATGCTCTGTGTATATCCACTGCCTTGAAATCTCTCAAATAGAGGAGGGAATCTCTGTTTATGAAATGAGGAGAAGAAAAGAGAAACATTGTCAGGATCTTTGGCGTTGTTTATTATCTCTGATAAACCACATTCAGTATTTTAGTATTTGGCCTCTGAGAGTTTGTCCATCTGGTAAATTCACCATAAGTGCTGCTGCATCTGGAGAATATGGAAGAAATTTGGTTTAATATTAAAAATTTTCATGGAATTGGAATAAGCTGTATTAGTGCAAATCACAACCCAGAGCAGCTTTGCCTAACTCTGCTAGAGGCTGGCAGTGATACAACTGTTCTGGTGGAGAGCAAGCAAAGGCTGAAGTCACAGGAAATCCACAGGGCAGTTCAAGTCCTTGCCTGAGACACTGTAAATGACAAGTGTTTTGCAAAGACTGTCCAGTAGACAGAGAAGACAGTTACGTAACAGTAACATGTGATGTTGTCTTTCTGGATCTATTTTTCATATAAATTTTTCAGAAGACAGAAAAAGAACCTTCAGATTAACACGTATTTGTAAGGCGTATTTGTTTTATGTGAACCTTTTTTGAGAGAATTCCCCATACTGCCTCCTTAAAAAAAAAAAAATCATTTGAGAAGAAAGGGAAACATCTCTGTGTGTCTCAGAGTAAACATTCCCTGCTGGGCTCCTGGCAGGCACTGAGCCCACCCCTTCAGAAAGAAATCAGATCCTGAAGCAAACTAGGTAAAGGAAAAAAAAACCAAACAAACTAAAAAACCCAACCTAAAAAAGCAGCTGTTAAAATATTTGGGCTTTTTGCCTCAACCTAGTGCTACATATGGGTTCATTTCAGTTGTTTGGCTCATGTACTATAAGCCTCAGACCCTCTGCAAGGGAATGTTAAGGAGAATAACATGGAGCATTCGCATCTTGTTCTTTTCACCACCATCCTCTTCATCACTGCCTTCCTCTCCACATTCTTGGAGGACAGTCATAAGATTTATTACATAATTTTTTGGAGGCTCTTAACCAAGTGTGCAGTTACAGCTTGGTTTAATTAAGAAATCAGAGTGATACTTTTATGTAGGTCACATCAGTTTTTGATTCTGAATCTCATAAAGTTCTAACCTTTCTGAAAAGTCAGCAATGTATCTATGGGTTTGAAAAAATCCCTTTCTTAAATGCTTTTGAGTGTTTTTTATGCCTGCAAATGCCGTTGCTCCTTTACTAGATAAATTGTCAGAAAAACCTTTATTTGAATATGGCTTTTGGTGAAATCTATCGTTTTGCAGCAATGTTTTCAAATAGAATTCATAAATACAGTCTGAGCTCCCAATTGTTTGAAGTGTAGCCGTGCTGGAAAAGGAACAATAGGTGATTTGATGTTCCTTTCTTTGCCTCTCATCATTATTGATATTGTTAGGAATTACATAAAAGTCATGTATTTACAGCCCATCAGAGAACAAGGATATGCTGTCTCAGAGTTGTGAATTTTTATAAAATTATCTGAATTACTGACTTCACTAAAAGGGAGAAGCCTGATGTCTATAATATTTATCAATTTATTTCTTTTTTTTTTTTCTTGGTAATTGGACAGCATTCAAGCCTGTGGATATTAGCTACTGCTCTCAGAACAACACATCTCTGTGACCACAGCACAGCTGCTCAGCACCTCACTCTCTTGCTACATTAGACTGTCAACCTCCAGGCTTACTCCAGGTCCAGTCACCCTTCCTCTCCTTTCCTCTAAAGGAATCCTCATCCCCACATGTGATATTTGAATCAATTTGTGTTATTTTAGAAAGCTTCCTGATCTTTCTCTGATTCAGTATCAACAGAATTTATGCAAGGTTTTACTAATAATCCTCAAAGTACATTTTTAGATGTTAAATGAAAAGACCAGTTATTCCTAAGTAGTACAGCATTTCATCCCTGATCAAGGTTTTCATGTCCTTGAAGACACAAATTGTTCAAAGAATTTTTTAACCTCTTGAGAAGGTAATATCACCCTCGACAACATCTTTATTTCTCGGGTAAAATACAATGAGCAGGGTACAAAGCTTTCATTACTCAAGGATAGGAGACCACTCTGCCAAAGGGCAATGCTAAAACGTGCAGGAACTGTATTTTCCCCAGTATTGGCCCAAAGGTCAGAAATGAACTCCTGCAGGGACTTAGTATCATCAGAGGCTGCATTACCTTCTAGTGTGCAAAACCTAAATCTTTGGGTCCTTTAACTTATAAAAGCACAGCAGCACTAAATGCTTTATATTGAAACAAAAGAATAAAAAATCCCAATAATGCCAGACACAAACATATGAAAACCCTACCAAAACAAAGCCTTTGTTGTGGTCTGCTTTTCTTCTTTTGAAGCTGGTGAAAGGACAAATAGGGTGGCAAAAAATGGCAGTCATACAAATTACTTCTAATAAAAAAATAAAATTGGCCAGTTGTCTGGCCCCTAATGTAAGTGCTATGTCTGTCATGCCTAAAGTGTGCATTTTCCCTCTCCTTTCTTAGTCCCTGCTTACTTTTGGAGAGTGTCCTGTCCTGTGTGATCCCCCAAACCATGCCTGGGATAATGCCCAAAGGTTGAGAATATGCAAGGTAGTCGTAAGCCAATGCCTTGCCTCTATGTAATTTACTTGTGTAGAATAAGAGCCAATGTAGTCTATTGGAAAATAAGATGTAGCAGAAATGAGAGAAAGGAATGAACTCAGATGAAAAGAGCAAGTTCAGCAGAGTTTACAGCATATAACTGAGGCAGAAATTCAGATCTAGGTGTTTAATATCACACAGCAGGCGAAACAACATTATCTGCATCATCTGAAGGTGGGATGCCAACATAATGAAGCACTGTTTATTAAACCTTTATGAAGGAGAGTTGGAAGGAATGCTATCCCTCTACATCTGTCCAGGGCAATGCTCCAAAGAAAGAGTTACAGGCTGCATGAAGAGTCCTACTTTCCTCCCTAACACAATGCAGAATCATGCTTTTCCTCACTATGTACTTCTCACTGCCTACACAGCCCTCCCACGTACACCTGCTTTTCGAGGCTGGCCCTAGCAGTAAATGCCTATGAAACCAGGATTGCAGAAAGTAGCAGTTCCTAAGACCAGGTCTGTAGCAAGCAGTGATTCTCATTTCAAAAGCAGGTTTCTCAAAACTGTGAAATTGGCTTTTTATTTGGTATAAGATTTGCAGTGATGGCTTCCCTTATTTTCTTGGGATCAACCAGAACTGAATTATGGGGAACCAGCATTGTAAAACTGAAAAGTGACAGTGAATCACTAGGAAATATTCGTAAAGCAGCATCATCTCCTGAGTTTTGGCAAAAATCTTGCCCTAATATAGCTGTTAAGAGTGGTCTGGATAGCAAGAATGGCCTCCTATAACTGAAGTTCCAGCAGCTCCTTAATTGAAGTGCTCGTTCAATCTCTGGTAGCCAAATGTCACTTCCAAAAATTACATTTGCCAAACTCCCTATCATTACATTTCTTCCTTCTGCAATGTTTGCATGCCAATGTAGCATTTTTGCTGAACATGAATTTACCGAGCTAAATAAATGGTGTTTATTGCTGTAGATGCAGGATGGGTATAGGTACCTTCTAGTCACAAGGCAATGTTGATTTAAAGCAACTGTACAGTTCCATCCCTCCCACTTGAAGATCCGGTTTGTCCCCGCTCCTCAGACTGCAGCTGCATTTTGCAGAGGCAGCCACAAAGCTTTTCATCAGTTCTAAGCAATTGTTTGTTACCTTTGCTTCCTTAACCGAACTTCTGTGTGAGTTGGGTCCTTGTGATTTTATTATTTTGTAGTGAAACATGAAAATTTATTCTTACAGGTGACAACAATAAAATAACCTCCTCACTGTTTCTTTTGTGTCAGAAAAACTAAACGACAGTTTTGACTGGGACTTTTTTATACAATTTTTTAATGTCTGGTTGTAAACCAGTTGGATTATAATTTTATTCTAGAATGTTTCCTTCCCTTCCCCCTCATTTTTGCTAAAGTAATCTGTATTTTCCAGCAGCAACAGGGAAACTGTGCCCTGAAGCAGTCCCATAAACACTTGCAAAAAGCATAATTTTTCACAGTCATATATTCATAAGGCAAAAACTGGGTAGCTTCATGCAGCAATAGCGAAGGGCTGCAGACAGGCTGTCTAGTGGATTGTGCACTAGGCTGGGATCCAGGAATGCTTGAATCCTAGTGCTGGCGCTTCCACCAGCTTGCTGTGTGGTCTTGGGCCTGAGCAAGCCGCAGCTCTGTCTCGCAAGTTGCCCATGTGTAAAAGGAGGATAATAATATTTGCCTGTTCCACAGGAGTCAACACCCCTGTGTTAATGTTTTTGCAGGACTCTGAAAAGCTAAAGAACTGCCAAAGTGTTAAAGCCTCTACCAAGTAAGGCGTTTGTTTCTGCATTTAGAATAAAACTTGCTTTAGTGAGCAAAATCATTTCAACCATTTGTAGAGCTTTACACTGTTGGGTATTCAGTGATGTTTTCAATTTATATGAGTCAAATGTCTTAGTTTGAAAGACAGGTGTCTGCTCGGGAAGGAGGAGCCTCCCTTGGAATGGAGACTGTAGACCCCCTCCCTCCAAATTGTTATAATTTTGAAATTAAGGGGCTGTCAGGCAAAGATATGAGGATAGGAATAACAGTTCTTTACCAGTGTGTATAACAAGGCAAACAAAACAACAATAACTATGGCATTAACAACAAAGAGAACCAGGGACCCAGTCACAGTTTTCTCAGCTGCCAGCACTTTCCCCTCTGGCGCAGTTTGCCATCACGGCAGCCTGAGCGAGCAGGAGTCCCGGGATGGAGAATGAGGTGGAGCCGAAGCTCGGCGGCCGTAGCTGGAGCTGCGGAACGCCCCGGCAGGGCCGGGGGAGCGGG
>VYXF01009765.1:0-58314 GCA_013397295.1 Polioptila caerulea
CGGTGTTGTTTGACCATTGCGCTTTGGGCACTTTAAAACCTCATCAGCGAGAAGGGAGATCCGTGAGAGAGGGCAGCCAACACGCTCTGAGGGATCTCCAGCTGTTGGAATGACAAGTTAATTGTCGCTAGAATTGCCTTGCTAAGGTTTAGGGCTGTACATGTTTTAATGACCTCAGACCTAGGGGGAGGTTAACAAAGCTTGGGAAGAAGGATGTGCCGCTGATAGTGGACACAAAGAATGCAGAACTTGCGGGCCACAAGGACGTCTGGCAGAACTCCCACGATAAGGAAAAAATTAATAAACCCAACTCGGCAACTGTGCTAAATCAGCTCCGACTGGGCAAAACATAATGCCAGCAGGGGGTGATCCCCAGCACCAACTCACAGACCACCAACTCCCAAAAAAAAGGGAAAGATTGAGTATGCAAACTAATTAGCAACAGAGAATCATTAACTGATAGAATACTAATAAGTGAACTTGGTAACTCATGAACTAGGTAGGTTGTAACCTCAGCTCCCTGTTTGCTAAAACATACAAGTAGTAAAAAGTTTTGATCGCTGGTGTGTGTGATTTGTGGAATACCACCCAGCACCCAGGCTGGTGCAACTCTGAAATAAATTCATGTCTCACATGTGTAATTATTGGCTTGTTGCACTCCAGGTAACAAATCCGATTCCTGTGGGCAGCAGGGTGACAGGTGTGGGCGGCCGGAGGGGAGATGAGTGTGGCTGGGGTGATGAGTGGTGTGTAGGAAATGGGGTGTGCAGGAGGGGTGTGTGTGATGGGGGGGAAGGACAGAACGGGGGGCAGTGACAAGAGGTTTGTGTGTGAGGGAGTAGGGGGGAAGGCTCACACGTAGACATTGCCAAAGGGTGGGAAGGGGGGTGTCCCTGAGGAATGCAGAATGTGAGGTCTTTGCCACCATATCCCATGGCCAGGGCTAGGCCAGAGGCCTGTTCTGTCACACAGCGAGCAGGGGTCCTCTGCCCAGATTGAGAGGATTTAGGCACCTGCTTTCAGGGTCTCTTGCACTGACCAGAGGGATACAGGTGCTCCTCACTGCCTATGGACTGATACAAACAGAGCAGCCAGCTCTCAAGCCATGGGCATCGTGTGTACCATGAGTCTGTTGGCATTTACACTGTAGGCGCCAGCACTGAGATTAACTAGATGTGTGTGTGGGGTGGGCACCTCGGAGCAGGGAAGTGTGGTTAAAAAATAGGAGGATGTGGTCCATAAAACACATGTGGAATGACATCTGTAGGAGCCAGGATCAGAAGAAATGCTGTGGTTTGTCACACAGCAGATAGTAGAGCAATACTTCTCCCCTGGCTTTGCATGGATTCAAGGACAGTCCAGAGAAGTTCAGAAGGCAGGCTGCTAGCAGCTGCTGCTTATGTAGAGTCAGAATCATAGAATCAGAGAATGATTTGGGTTGAAAGGGACCCTAAAAATCACCTAGTTCCAACCCCCCTGCCTTGAGCTGGTAAACCTTTCACTTGACCAAGTTGTTCAGAGTCCCATCAACCTCACGTTGAACACTTCCAGGGATGGGGTCATCCACAGCTCCTCTGGGAAACCTGTGCCAGAGCCAGAAGCCAACGTCTGGTTCAGCTGTTGCTTATAAATACTCAGGACCAAGAAATACTCAATCCCTACCTAAATTCTTGAGTTATCCCAAGGCATAAGCATGTGACAAAGAACTTGTGATACTCTGGAGGCAGCTGCCTACAGCCTAGGTGGGGGATGCTGTTTGACCCATCGTGGTGGTGGTTTGGGTTTTTTGGGTTTTTTTTTTGTTNCCTGAAAAGCCTGTTATTTAGTTTCTTTTTTTTTGGTTTCTTTTTTTGTTGTTTTGTTTTTTTTTTGGTTTTTTTTTTTTTTTTGTTGTTGGCAAAGTAAAGAGCAGGAGCTGAAACTCAGCAGCAAAAAACTTCCTCCCTGCCCAGGAGACCAGCAAGAGAGAGTGGGAGGTCTTTGTATCCCACAGTGCTGCCAGGGAAGATTTTCCTTTTTTGTCAACAGCTGCCAAACGTGTACAAAATGGAAGAGCGTATCACTAGTATTTATTTGCAGAAAACAGCTAAAAACAGGAAAAAACCCCTGGTGGAACATCTAGAACATCCTCCTGTACCAAAGAAGAGATTGAAATCACTCAAAAAGACTTGACAATTTATTCTGAGCTGGATGGGGATATAAATACTTCTCTGGCATTAAATAGGGTTTAAATGACTGCAGAAGACTACTAGACTGTAAGACTACTAGAAAACTATAAACAGTAATTTGCTTGAGAATCAGTTTTATGATATTATTGAATTATCTTTCAAGTTCCTGAATTTCAAGAACTGCAGAGATATTGCAAGGTAGGATTTCTTTCTTGGAGCCTCAGAGCCTCTTATGTGCCCAGCCTCTGTTGAACTTCAAAGCAGAATCAAATACAAAAGCTAAGAGTTTGAGCTTTTGGTCATCTTGAAAAATGAAGTGGTTTAAACAATTAAAAAAAAAAAAGGAAACCTATGATTCAGCAGAGGTTAGCACTAAATAAATCAAACTCATATTTTATGTTTTCTATCCTAATCATTCATGTCACAGGTTTCACTGGTTCAATGACCCATGTTCTTATTTAAGAGTGTAGTGATTTACTTTCATAAAAGTGTAATGACAGAAAGGCTACAAAACTGTCAGTGGAGGAGGTATAAAGAAAACAGAGGATGGTCTCATGGAGAGGAACAACATTAAGGGTTGTGTTACCGTGGAGGCACCTGTTGAGAGGAGAACAGAGAAAAAACTGCACTTATGCAACAAAGTGACGGAGTTTGACATTCAGAGCTCTCTCTTTAGTCAGCAAATCCATGCTGTGCTTTCTGTAAGCATCGAACTGCAGCAAGAGTTTGTTGTACACCTGCTTGCTGCGTTCTAGCTGTCCTTGGAGCTCTTGAACCTTCAGATCTTTGTCTACTGCTGCCGCCTCTTTGTTGAGGCACCTTCCTGCTCTCTGCATGGCTTCTTCCACAGTCTCTAGCTTCTCCTCCAGCTTCTGAATCTCCCATTCCTTATCTTGCAGAGCTTTGCTCCTCTCCATGGCCAGGTTCAGTAGCTGCTCTTTCTCTGCATGTGCCCTTTCCAGCCTGGCCTGCAGCTCACTGCCCTGAGCCCTCAGCTGACTCTCTGCCTGCTCAGCCCTTGCAGCAGCTTGTTGGTGCCTTTCCTGAAGGAGTTGCAGCTGCTTCTTCAGTGAATCCACCTCCCGGGCGTAGGTGTCTGCTTGCTGCCTCTGAGCTCCCAGCAGCTCCTTCTCTCGCTCCTGGGCTCTGTGACTCTCCTGAGCATATTTCTCCTGCAAGGTACATAACTGCTGTGAGAGATTCCTGGCCTGGGCTGTCAGCTGGAGCACTTCAGCTTCCTTCTCCCTCACAGCCTGGCTGAAGAGTGCTTCCCTGTCCTGTCGCAGGCGCTTGTTCTCCTCCCACAGCTGCATGTGCCGTTTTTTGTGTTCATTTTTGAACTGGATCATCTTTTCATGGTTTTTGACGAGATCCATGAAGCGCCCCTCCAAATACTGAATACGCTGGGTCTGGGTTTTAATTTTCACAGCATCCTCTGCCCTCAGTTTCTCCAGCTCCATGTTGAGCTGCTCCAGGTCTCTGCAGTGTTCATGTGTATCATCCACTTTCTTCTTCAGTACAGAGACAAGATGGTGATGATGTTCTAGGTGTGAAAGCAGCAGCACCTCCTCACTCTGCTCCTTAGAGCTCTCACAGAGTTCCTCCAAGCCTTTTGTCAGATCTTCCATGTCTTTGCCTGTCTCTGGATCACCTGTGGAGTCAGCCATCCCTGTTCCTGTCTCCTAAGCCATGGAGCCCCTGTCTCATGCAAAGACAAGATAAATTTTATAGTGGCACTCAGCATAATTAAACAGTGCCCAGTGGTTGCATGGCCAACACTGCTGCCATAAGCTGGTGGTGTTTCTCTGGAAGTACAGAGAAACTGATGTGGGGGAACAGGACCTCACCTCCCAAAACCAATGTCAGCCAGCAACCACACAGACCTGCTGCCCTCCCCCTCCTCTGCTTCAGAGTCAGGCACACTGGGACTCAAGGATGCCAGACTCTGTGAGCAAAAGCAAAGAATGTGGGCTAAGTATTTATGCAAGCCTATTCATTTGCTGATGACTAGCTTTGCTAATTATTCCTTCTCCAGGCACTGCTGTTGTAGCTACAAGAAGCACTATTATATTTAGGTAAAAAGCTTGTAAGTAATAAAGCTGTAAATAATTCCTTACGCAATCCTTTTCCTCTGCCTTTATTTTCTCCTACAGCTCTGTATTGTAACTACAAATAAAACACATTAATTGATTTACAAGATTTCTATGATACTACAGTTCTCATTAAAAGTGAATAAACTGAATAGCCTTATCCTGTGCTTAGAGATTTATGAATCCAATGAAAGATCTATACTATGTTAATAATTAGTGAATACCCTGTGATACAGAGTCTCTGTTCCTGGAGAAACAGTTCCTCATCTGAGTTTTCACACTGATCTGCTGGGTTAATTTAGACATGTAATTTTAAAAATCTGGTTCTTCATATAGAAATAAGGAAAATATTTATATTACATATGCACCAAAATGATTATTGATGCTGGATCACACAGCATGCTACTCAGACATTTAAAAAATTAGCCTACAACTCATCTACAAGTTTTTTATTTGGACTCAGACCTGAAACAGCACATGAAACAGCACACTAGTAATCAAGTTTTGTGAATTCCTGAACTTTGACTGGAGGTAAAGATAGGATGTGGGAAGGAGCCAGCTTAAAGCAAGATGAAAGATAATGTACAACAAAAATGAATAAACATCTGTGAAGCGTGAAGAATTTCAGAGCTGTGTGGTAGTGACTGAAGTACAGACACCAGTTCTGCCTCCACCATCCTGTACTCTCTCACTGCTGTTACTACCTTGGATCCTTTGCAAATAATGGAGGAGAGGGAGAAGGACTGAAAGGTTTAGGCTATCCAGTGGAAATACAATGAAAAGCAGAGTTTAAAAAGAGAAAACTATTTTCTTACCAGGTATTTTCTTTCTCCTGTCTGTCTGTTGTCTCTCCTATTGTGAAGTTTCCATAGAGGTAAGACGCTGAATCCAGTCACTCCAGAGCTCATGACCTCATCTAGCTGCTTGGAGCCAGGCCAGCCCCACCAGGGTGGGTGAAAGTGCTGGCAGTGTTTCTTAGCAAACAAACATTGCTGACACTCTCAAAGGCACACAGATTCAGAAAAGGAAAGAGAATTTCGACAAGCTTGAGGAACTCCTCATTCTCAGCTTACGCCCTGCACATGGCAGAGGAGATCAGAATAGCAGGCTCTGACCTCAGAATACATGGAAGGTCCATAGAAAGTAAAGACAGACCTTGCCCTCAATAATGTGCAACTTTATTCAGCAGCTAATAAAAATCTGGCAGACAGGGTAGGAAAAACAAAAATAAATGCAACTGGAAGAAAGAAGTCAGTGCAGGTTTTGCTGAATCCTCTGGAAAAGGATACAAAGGAGAACGAAGAGAGTGCTGTGGGTAAAACAGGCATGAAGCAAACAAGAGGGCAGAGTACTCATTTCAAAATGGGTAAAATTAAACCAATGGGAGTTGCTACAACTCAGGCTTGCAGCCTTACTTGCAGAGATGGGAGGTTTCTGAACACAGAGCACAAAACGAGAGCTGGGACTTTGAAGCCTGGTTTATAGCAACAGAAAACAGTGTAATTTAAAAGATATACACATATGTATATATGCATATAAACACATATGTACTAAAAAAAATAATAAATTATGGACTAAAACAAAGATGAACTTGTAACATGAAGGAGAAGAGAGGAAGGAACTGTTGTGTCTCTCCAGACAAGAATGAATATACATAAAGATATTCTAGGAGTGTGGCTGCTTTGATTCTTAATTCCTGTTCACCTTTATGACAAAGCATAGCTATTAATTTATCAAACTGCCCTTTAATGAGTAGCTAATTATGCACCTTTAAAATTTTGGTTACGGATGACTAAAGGCTTTCCCTTTGCCTTGAGAGCAAAGTAACAAGTTTCTTGAAACTTTTTGTCTTAATCAACTTCCCAACTTGCATTTCTCTATCAGCATATTATCATACTTCTGAAGTTAGGAATTCTTTACTTGGGGAAAAGAAAGGTATTATAAACTGTGGAGGAACTTTTGTACTTAAGGGACAATTTTTGTTACTTGGCTCAGTTTCTTGGTTAACCTAGATGAGTACACAGTACTCCTGTGTCATTCATTAATCAAACTAGTAATTACAAGTGCAACATGCAAGTAAATCTTGCATTCATGTTCAGGTAGCTTTTCAAAATTTGAGGTTTGGTCTGTCAGTGAGGTGATACGCAGTCTTTTGAGACACCAGAAAATTTCTGTGTCAGTCTCTAGGGGAGCTAAAAGAATAGCAAGACACAGAATGTCTTCTACTTGATCAGAATGCAAGAAGATTGTCACTGTCACAAACTAAACATTTTCTTTTGATAGCAGTGTAGTTTAGGTATAAAAATTTTGTATACTACAGAACACAGCAGATCATATGACACTTGTGGCCCACTATTGAGCAGCCCCTCAATAGTGACTTCTGATTTTGAGTCAGTTGTTGGCTTTGAGGGTGCTGCAGATGTGGAGCCTTAAGACCCCACACCTAAAATTGAGCCCAAAGTTGATTTGACTGTGCAATGTATTTGAGCTTCACAGGAGAGACAACTGCAACAGAAACATTTCACATTTTCTGTGCACGTGTTCCCTAGTCAAAAAGTGTTTTGTATATGTGTGGCAGAGTGGAAGCTGTAGCAGTTACCAATCTCATATGAAACACCTGAAGCAGGAATGTATCAAAGACTGGCAAACTGCTTTTGTCAATTTTAAACTCCACAGACTGCCTGGTTGGTAAGAGAGAAAGTGGGGTCCCTGACAGGTCGAATAGCATCTTTCCTTTTTTTTTCCCATTCATAGTGTATAATAAATACCAAGTAGCATTTAAATTTCTATGATTAAATCAAGCAATTGCATTGGATCTGTGAAGAGCTCCCTTCTCCCCTCTACCCTAACTGAAGTGAAAGATTTCACCAGCTTTTAGACTTAGCTGTAGCAAATAAATGTGCATTTATTTTCAAAAATATTTTCTGTCTGCATTTTGTTACATTGCATACTAAATGACTAACATAAACCACTGGCATTTTAAATAAGAATATATATTCATAAAAAATGAATTCCTATTTAGTTTAAATAGGCTGCATTTATTTAAAAAATAAAAGAAAACACAAGGAATATAATTTGTATTTTCAGTATTTATCTACTGGTAGCATGCATTTCTACAATTACAATCTCCAGTCTTATTTCCTGTGCCTCAAAACTAAGCAAAAGCCCACCACAGTCCTACCAGTTTCCTAACGGGGGCGCTGAAACACAGGTAAGTTCATTTTTTGAAAAAAAAAAAAAGAATCCAAGCTAATGGATACAGGTACAAACAAGTGCACTTTGGAGAATAAATACCCAACATCTTCGTCATCACTAAAATTGGCACATTTAGAGTAGCATTGGAATAAAAAAGTTTTGCCTTAACATCTTCAGCACTTAAGACTAGTACTGTATGCTAGCAAGATGATTAACACATATATAAAGCAAACTTTTTATAACCCTGATTTTGTACAGTACATTGGAACTAAGTCCTCTGCACCTTGTAGAATAGGACATCGGCAGTATCATTTCATGCCACACTTTTTTCATTGGGGAAGTAACTTTCATGTCCTAGAAATGTGCAATTACAACTAGAGGAACTTTCAAGAAACTAAATTCTTCGTGCCCATTTTCCATGCTGGTGAGGTCTATGGCACAATGAGGATACAAACATGTGCCAGTGAGCTTTAACACTAATGTTGCTGTCTTTTCAGTAAGACTTCATGAACAATCCTAGCAATGTACAGAAACAGCTGACTTGCTCTTATGTTTCTGCTGGTTATTTGGATCATTTAAGGGATCAGCAATGCTTCAGTTAGACAACAGTGTCACAGCTACCTCTGAGTTCTGTAAGCACCTTCTTTCTTGAAGTTGTTTTCAGTGAATAAGAAATTTTGAAATCCCTATAATTTACCTAATGATCTGCAAGCAGATGTTTGATTTGAAATACAAAGTGACATCTGACAGCACAAAACCAGAACAGTAACAGAGCAGAAACTGTCAAAAAAGCTACTATGTTCCTCTTCCGAGTTCCACCCCTATGCTTTCAATTTCATTCCCAAGGTTTCTTTTTGATGCTAACAAATAAAAATCCACCTTATTTTGTCAATTTTGCAACCATAAGCATCCTGAGAGGTAGTGTATTTTCTATCCAGGTGTTCGGAGAGTTCATCATCTTCTCCCAAAGGGCAGTTTCATCTGAAGTAGAATCCATCCAATCTACTGTAGTTCCATAGCTTTTGCCTAGAAAAATGCCAGTTTCAAGAGAAAAATTACTTAATATGCTGCAGAATTAAGTGCAAACAATCAAATTTGCCCACTCTAAAATGGTTACATCTCCTCAGGCAGCTGACCCAGTGCTTTGGAGATCCAGTTCTACATTTTTACTCTCAAGCAATTATGTCAAATACAATTAACAACAGTTTCACACAACATTTGTCATTTTTGTCTAGATTTTTTCCTTTTTATCCTTGGTCTTTTTTGTCACCAACTCAAGGAAAAAGATGCCAATTGCCCATACATCTGAGAAGACTTAACAATAAAACAGGGTACTGATTTTGTACTGAAATGCAGCCTTGGGTACTCTAAAATTCAAATTAAGATTTACTATTTTAATTTGTAATTTAGGTTATTCTGGTGAACCATGCAAGAAATTAATTTGTGAAAAGTAGTTTGTACATTGCATTTCTTGAGAAGATTCCAAACACATCCTCCGATCAGATCAGAGAGCAGAATGAAAGGGACAAATAGAAGAATTGTCTGCTTTTCCTGTTGCTATATCTGCACATCTTATATTGCCCTTATGCTAAAAAGTTGTTTGCATTTATAATTTTTTCCTATTCAGTATCTTCCAATCTTATCCTGCATTCCTGATCTATCCTTTTATTTCCACCCACTGCTGTCTTTACACTATTTTTTTGCATGAGTAAGTGTGCAAGATATTATCAGATTTCAGGAGCAGAATAGCATATTCTTGTACTTTAAACAGTACCAGATACAATGTATGGCTAGGCAAAGGTTTGTTTCTAATACTGCTCCATGTCAGTCACCCTCCTAGCACTACTATTATTTACATTTCAGGATCTGTTCTGAAGAATTGGTACGTTACTGAATGAAACTGTTTAAGAGAAAAGAAAGAGTAAAAGGGAAGAGAAGAAATGAAAAAGGGGGGGAAAAAAGGAAAGACTACTTTGTAAATTAAGTATTAATGTGGTGATTGCCCAGTACCTGTTCCAAGGCCTATCCGGAGGCCTCCCAGAAAGTGGTTTGCTAGTTTGTTGTGATCCCAGACTGTGAGCTCTATGCAGGCTTCTTTTAAGTCTTCTGGTCTAAAGCCATCATAGACCATGGTGTGGTTGAATACTGGGTTTGTAGTTTTTGCAACCGTCCTTGTTTTCTGGCGACTTTTTCTGCTGGTGTCTGGAAGAATGGTACTTCAGAGAGAAAAAGCACTGTCAGTTTGCATTTGCACAGCACAGCCTAAACATACTGAAAAGGCAAAAGCTGCTGATGAACTGTGTTTTGCATGTTAAAATAGGACTGAAGATAAGGTGCTTTACAGAGATGGAGTGAAGGGTCACATTCTCAGCCTCTTACAGGAAATGCTGGCAGCAGATATCCACCCTTGTGCTTCAGAAATGGAAGAGCTAATCAGGTGGGGAAGAGGCACAAGTGAGTTTATTTGCTGTGTTATCACTGATGATGCTGAAACATTTTGTTGCTGCCAGAGATTTCCCTAACCATCTTGTTATTCTTGTCTCTTCACATTTTTAGTCTGTATGTGGAAAGGAATGCAACTATGTATTCACAGTATTACACTATTTCACACTTCTGTCTCCTCCCAAAATTTGCTAAGCTAAACCTTGTTTTGCACAAACGTGCTTTGCTTAAATGTGAATAAAGCCAGAAGAGTTTGACTAGTCCTTTCACCAAGTGACTGAGAGACAAAACCAAAGTGTAATAATGACACAGAAGGCTCTCCCAGTAAGTTTTATGTGGTGGTACATACTTAGCATCTGGAAGTTGTAAACTATGCAGGACAATTTGCACTACAATGAAGAAGAATCAGAAAGTAATTCAGTGTTCTTTTAATATGAATATAGAAAAAGAAGATACAATTAGAAAGCACAATGGTAGCATATTAGGCCACCATGTTTGATGACTTCAATCACAACTCTTACCATTTAATAAAAGAGTTGAGCCTATTGCCTCTCAGAAGAGGGAGGTTATGGCATTCCTTCACCCAGATGTGGACCTCACCAGTAGACAGAGTCTTCTTTCCTGTAAAAATAAAACAAAACATCTGCTTAAGCAGATGCCTTCTAAAGGTATTTTGTCTGATGCAGCAGTTCTTGCCCGTTTGTAGAGGTGATATTCAGCCTGGACTTATTAACTCACATCTTAATTCAACATTGCCCTCTGTACTCTGGAAATTAAAATCTTCATCCCAACAAAGTACTGTAAGATCACATCATGTCTGCACTCCTACAATTACTTCTCTTCTTTTATGACTTAGCAAACACATGCCACTGGTCTTCTCTTCCCAAGACTCCTAGATAAACAGAGCAGCTTATCATCAGCCTATGTGATGCTAGCATTTATTGTTGCTTGTACTTTCAAATAAGCTCTTTTATGCTCTTAATACATTTGATTCTTACTGACTGGCTGTCTGTCTGGGGTAAAGACCTGACCTGGCTTCACTCTCAGATTGGCCCACTGTCTGTTGCCAGACAAGATTAAACCAAACTGATCAGACTGCTAGAAATTTCTGCTTTCTAAACACTTGCTGCTACTTCCTACATCTAGTATTGCTTGAAATTCAATGTGTTGTCATTGTTTAGCACATCACATCTGCCTAATGATTTATAATCTCCAAAATTATTGAGAAAACAGAATTTTGTTACACATAGCTACTGCATTACAAATCTTAGACTATGACAATGAGGTAATTTCTCCATCAGTAACATTAAAAACAACAAAAGATCTCAAAATGGACTTTGGGATTCTTAACTGTATTCACAATCAATGACTTAATCCTCTAGAAAGAAAACAGATAGCTTCTTTCAACATAAAAGTTATCTGAAGTGAATGACAAACATTAAATGAGGGTTTTTTTTTTAATTAAAAAAAAAGAAAAGACAAAACCACCAAAGAAATGATGAACCCAATCAAAGCAGCAATGCTTACCTCCAGTTGGATGTGGGACATACTGGAGGGCTAGTTTCATCTCCCCTCTGTTTTCTAGATTAAGAGTTATTGCTGAAGTCTGAAATGAAAAAAAGCAAATTAAACCAAACATCTCATATTAAAATGGTGCTGCACTTACTCCATATCCTCAGAAATCTTACTCCATATTTGGTTAACAAGTGCCTTCAGATTTCTGTTGCAGCAATATGAGATGTACTGAAAAATACTTTGAAATTCCTACTCCTTCAGACTGTGAGAAAGTTTTTCCTTCTGTAATAGCTTGCTAGACTAAAAGACTTCTCAGAACTGTATTTCTGTTTACCAGTGTATTTATGATTATAATCAGCACAAAACCCACAGGACACACAAGACCAAGCCTAAATAATGACTTGGTTCTGCACTTACACAGCAGAAAATGCAAAACAGCCAACCTACCCTTGGCTTGAGAGGAAACCAGTTGATCTGCTTATTGGATGGATCATTCCAGTCCCAAGATCCCAAATCCAACTCCACCTCACCAAGGAAGCTATTCCTCCCAAAGGTATCATTGTGCCAGACAGAGATATTGAGGCTTTGGTTCTTTAGGAGCTCCTTCTCAATTTTATACTGCAGGAAGAAGTAAGAAAAAAAATATTAAAAAAACCTGAATTTTTACCAATGCTGTGTCAGAAAGCGATACAGTTAGGAAAAAAGTGTCTGGGTTTATACATCCATAACTGCCTGCTCCTGCATTTCAGAAGACAAACCACAATGAAACACTTTTTATTTCTATCATCTTTAGCTCATGTTTGTTTACAAGAAGTATAAAACCACCAGTGCTCTCAGTGCTGGATCCAGAGATCACTGCAGAGTTAACCTATCAATGGAAGGACACAGCCAGCTCTGCAGGGCAATCCCTCTCATGCTAATGTCCCTTCTGAGTGCAATCTTGACCAGCCCAAAAGCTGAGGTTCCTCACACATCACACATACAGTATATTATATCTAGTAATAGTTTGATAAATACCCGCAGTATTTCATTATAGACTGGATTAAAAGTTTTCTTTTTGACAGTGGTCTTCCGTTTGCCCAGTCTGTATTTCTCTGGAAGCAGGTAGGTCTTTACATACCTAAAATTTAGACAGGATTGTTAGAAGAGTTAAAAAAAAAACCCAAAAACCTAAAAAATCCCGACTCTCCCCAACTTCATCTTTGAAAATACACAAGTATTTGCTTACAAAGTAGGAGGAATCCACTTGAGTAGACATGATGTTATTCAGCTTGTATATGTAAGAATTAGAATAGCAGTGGTGATGTATAACATCATCACTTTCCTATAATATCCTTCTCCAGGGGAAAATCTGTTGAAATGTCTCCTCAGCCCACAAGAATACAGAATATATACCTGTAGCAGCCCCAAATATAATATTTATAGGTGCTAATCCTACTGAAAACATATCAAAGTGGGATTTACCATCTGAAAAGTGGCATTTAAAATGATACTTTAATATTCTTAAAAGTTTTTATTTCTTATGTTAATATAGATACACACCAATTTATAAGGGCAGTTCTACATTCAATCAGAGTAAAAAAAACCAAAAAACCACAAAGCACATGATAGCCTCCTCATCTATTTCTGGGGTGGTTTACTCCAGCAGGTTAAAGAGACTGGAAAACCCCAGCAGTTTTCATTTCCACATTAAAAGAAAAACTTCCATTAGAAAAGAAATGCATTCTTTGTACTTACGGGTCTGAACGCTGTCGCTTGACATCTGCTACAGCCAGGTCTTTACACTGGCAGATAAAGATGTGGAGCTCGTTCAGCTGTTCCACATAATCAATGGCAAACTGAATGTTCCCCTTCACATCGACATTGCCAAAGTCTGCACTATAGATGCTCATCAGGCTGCCGCTCACCTGCATCGTACAAGAGGAGAAATATTTTCCAGACACTGCATTTCACCAGATACTTCAGCATCAGGGTAGAAATTGTGCTCAGGATTCAGACAGTAAAGAAATCAACTGCACCTCTTTAGATGAAACAATAAAATGTAATGGACACTATTACACAAGCTTCTCAGCAAGCAGATTAATGAAAGAAAGATATTTGGAAATCAAAGGTGTTAGGCCAGGATTCTTACAAAAAAATTTGAATGGGTTTACTGCATTGAGATAGAAGAAATAAAAATCATCTGAAGATTGCCTGTGCTCAGATCCTTCAAATATTACTTATAAATCTCAGGTGATCTTCCTTGCAGAAGAGTTTAGGACAATAGACCATATTAAAATACTAAAAAAAGATTATCAGATAAAGTCTATATGGCTGAATTATGTACCTAAATATGTAACTAAATAAAACACTGAAAATTAAATATTAAATCCAGAGAAGAAGAAAGGTGTGTATACATATATATATATTTTTTAATCTCAATATCCTTCCCCAAAATTCTGTTTTTCTTACTCAAAGTCCACATAAACCAATGGCTTTTGGTTAGCTAGTTGACTCAACTACACACCTGATACCCCAATAATATCTCCTGCTTTCACTTCTCTCTCTCCCCTTTCTCCCTTTCTAAGTGTTTGTTCTATATGAATTGTTCCTCATTTTCAGCTACAAATGTAAGCTCTAAGGGTAAAATCTATATCTTTGTTCAGAGCTCTGAACAAGCTCCAATATATTACTAGAAAAAAAAAAAATCTATTCCATTTTACTTTACTTGCTTCAGGCAATTCCATGCAAGGAATTATGTTATGTTCATATAACAGAATTGGAAAGAAACAGATGACAAGGGAAGAAAGATAAGATAAATGAGAAAAAGCCAAAAAAATATTGGAGAAATTAGCAAAAGCAAAGTGCCATTAAAATAATGCTTTGGTTTACATACAGAGGATAAGGAGGCCATGCCAGAAGAGCTGCTAAGATTGGTTAGAGAGCTGGGACTCTTCTTGATTCTGCCAAAGGAATAACTGCTTTCTGATGTTGTATCTGTCTCTCTGTCATCACTCTACAAAAACATCACAGAAAGAAAGTCTGTGTACGTTCTTTATAGTCATAAGGAAAATGAAAATAAAAAAACCAAACCAAACCAAACAAACAGAATTTTAATGCAGATTGAGACTCAGTGGAAGTCTGAATTTAAATTCTCTTGTAGTGCAATATGAATAATATTTCTTGAATTAGGTCATGCATTTAAAGTTGAAAAAAAGTTTTTCTGATGAACAGCCTACACTAATAATTTTTTTAAGCAGCGTAGCAACTAGGTTCGAGGGTTTGTTTGTTTGTTTTAAATTTCAAGTAGCAATCAAAAATTACAAAGTTAAGTTTATTGGGACAATTAAACTCAACTTCTCTGTGTCACTGTCTCGTGCATAACCTATGCAATTGCTAATGCTCAGCTCTTTTACAAGTCCTTTCTGTTATATAGTAAATTTTGTCAGTTCTGTGCCTTTTTCCTTAGGGGCAGCTGGCCAGAAGGTAACATTCAGAGAACAGCACTGGATACAGTGAATGGTTTTTGCAAAGTCTTTCTTGCAAGAGGGCAAGCAGGGCTTTGAGGGAATCGCAGCTTTTGTTTCCTGTACTCACAAGCCCATTCTATCTCAATGCAATCTCTGCACTCAAGAACTGATCCCCTTCCCACATGTGCCTTCCTATGGAAGCTGTTATGGACAATTTCATCTTCCTGTTGTGTTCACCCAGGAACCATTTACAAGGTCTCCTCGCTCCTTCAAACAGCTTTGAACTGATGTCATAGATCCTCTAATAACACAAGGTTAGTAAACAACAATTTCCACACACATTAAGAAAATAGTTATTTGTATAAATAAACATTTAGCATATAAATACTTTTTCAATTTGCTTATAAAATCGGGTTGTGTCTATTCTGTTAAGTAAAAGCAGACTAGGATTGTTCCTCTGTTCAGAGGTCAATGATAAGGACTGAATAACGGGCAGCCTACCTAGGGCAAAGCTTCTTGAGAGAAAATTGCTTTGGAGAGTGTTATTTGGGACTGCACAAAATAAATCCAGAGAATGAAGTTACAGTTAAGCAGCATGGATAATCAGTCCGGTTCATGGACTCTTTCAAAGACAAAAAAATCTTAAGTTCTCATACAGGGGAAGGATATATGGTGCTTAGACAAGGGGGAATTGGCTTTAAACTAACTGATGATAGGTTTACGTAAGATACCAGGAAGAAATTTTTCACTGCAAGGGTGGTGAGGCACTGGCTCAGGCTGCCCAGAGAAGCTGTGGCTGTCCCCACCCCTGGAAGTGTTCAAGGCCAGGTTGGATGGGGCCCTG
Organism: Polioptila caerulea; assembly: GCA_013397295.1. NCBI lineage: Eukaryota > Metazoa > Chordata > Aves > Passeriformes > Certhiidae > Polioptila > Polioptila caerulea. Next base: position 15,704 of record VYXF01009765.1, read on the forward strand.
AGCAACCTGCTATAGTGAAGGGGTTCCTGCCCATGGCAGGGGGATTGGAACTGGATGGTCTTTAAGGTCCCTTCCAAACCAAACCATTCTGTGATTCTTCTGATAGACAATCATAGATGTCCTAGGCTCGACAGTTCAAATTGCTTATACTTTCAAACTTTAATGTCATTTTAAGAGATTTGAATATGGCCTCAGAGCTTACTCCAAGGTTCACACCATGTTGATGATAGCAAGCATGGTATGTTGTAGGCAATTCTGAAATTTTACTTACATAGAGTTAATGGTCAGGTACCTGAAACTGTAACATTTCAGAGATGGTGCTTACCTCTTCCTGTAAGAATGATGGTACTGACTTGCTCAGTCCTTTGAGTTTTTCAGGGTTGGAAAACAGTTTATCAGGATGTGAAATTGCTGTGGAAACTGAAAAGCAGTAATTCAAAACGCTTCAAAAACATGTTTGTACATCAGAACAGTGAGATTCCATAACAGGACACAGTTAGAAGCAAACCACTTTGGATTAAATACATGCACATGCACAACCAGCTTGGATGCCAGGGGTTTTTTCCCCCGTAGGACTCAAAGAAGCTATCATCAGGAAGAATAGCCTAGTTTGGCATTGTCTATAAGAATGACCAACAAACTTTGACAGGACCAGAAATGTTGCTTGCTATGAGGTAGCCTGGGTGCTACAAGCAAATTCTGATCAAAAGTGATGAAGAAAACATTGCAGATTACCTTCTAGATTTTCTTCTTAGAACAAGAATAAGCACACTTGTGCACTAACAATGTCATCACTGACATCAGAATTATCACAATATTCTTAGTAAGAAGTCAGCATACAAGCCAAACTCTGTTCTATTTACTCAGTCTATTAAACTGCAATAGGCAAATTTGTGTAAATCAAGCAAATTCTAGACCTGACCAAGGAAGTTGCAAGTATTCCTACTTAATTATAAGTCATATATCTTATTAACGATGCATTTTTTTGCACTCTGCCTCTTCCATACTTGCTTGCCTTCACTGCACTTCTGTGCTCTTTCACTGTACAAAACCTAATTGCACGAGCTAGGCTTGCAAAAATCCAGTTTGCAGTAAGCTCATGATCCTCAGAATTTTTCATGCTCTAGCCCCACATATATTTAACAATACACAAAGATGAACTGGATACACATTGTGAGATTCATCAATATCATGTGTCAGAAAAAGATTTGGCAACAAACAGCCAGCTACAGGAGCATGGATTTATTGCATAAAATGAAACACTGCACACAATGGGATTGTTTGCAAGTTGAGTGAAACTTCTGGCAAACTTTTGATGTTAAAACTCAAATAGTGCTCAGAAGATGGGTAATTATCAGTATGCAATTAGATGCAGTACTTAGAGCAAGTATCTAGTCCAGATCTGTAACTTGTTAGTTGTTAAATGAAAAAGTATTGTTAATGTATTAGTTCAGTTATCAGAAGAAAAGTCTCTCCAGTATCTGCTGAAAGAATCCTATTACTCACTTTCTGCTGCATCCTCTCATGAGGCTGATCAGGTTTCAGACCAGTGCAGTATTAGCAGTCATTCAGCAGCGAAAGTTTACAAATAGCATCAATATACTTTAAATGTGGGATTTTTCTGGGTTTTTGGTGGTTTGGGGGATTTTTATTTCCCCAGACCCTATGATCTTTGTGGGGCTTTTTTCCTTCCAGTACTTAGTAGTGGTTTAGCTATTAGGCCTGTATGGGCCTTAGGTCTGTTTGATTTTGGTGCATCACGGAGCCTTTCTGTTTGTGCAAACACAAATTCAGAACTAAGGACAAGGCTCAGTGGTGAGCTTGCCCATGCAGGCTTAACAGTTGGATTTGGTGATCCTAAAGGTTTTCTCCAATCTAAACAATTCTGTGATTCTGTTTCTCTGTTTTGCATCACTGTCCTCCTTTGAGGAGCTAGATCATGATAACATGTGAGTGCAATATAAGTGTTCAAGCTCAAAAAAAATCAGTCTTGTTCCAAAAAAACAGCCTTTTCAAGAGGACTTGCCTTATTCTGCCTGTACAGCTATCAATTTAGCTGTGTGTCATTTTTTCCTAAGTTCAATCTTAATTAATTAAATTCCCCTACTCTTTTCACATTGAATGCCCAACAGACTTTCAGTAGAGGTCTCCACTTGAAAGCAGAGGGCAGGATGGTGCTTAACTCTTGTTACTTTACTGGGTGTTGTAGGTATCCTAATATGCTATGATTATCCTATTGATACTATGGGCCACTGGCATGCAAAATGCTTTAAAGCATCTAAGCCATGAAATAAAAAATATAACTCTACACAACTGTTCTTTGAAAACTGTAGTGCTCCAATGCAGTAAATAAAGAATTGTGTGTTATATTTCACCATATTCAATATTATTTGATAGTTTTCAATTCCATTTATTTTGACACGTTCTTGGAGCAGATTTGCTTTTTATTTTTCTTAGATTCAGAATTTCTAAAGGTATATAGAAAAATTTAACATAAGGCATCTGTAATGCACTAATGGACTGATGATAGCAGCAGTAACTGATCTAGAAGTTCATCTATTGCTTAGAATAATGCCACTTTATAGGACTAAGGCAGGGATTTTAAGAGAGGTTCCTTTCCAGCTGAGATATTCTGAAGGGTGTTTTACACTAACAAAAGTCATCTTGGATCTTACAATGCAATAGACAAAGAGACAAAATGAATATTTACTGTGGACAGTTTCTTTCAACTGAGCTTGTGTTCTAAGCTCCCTGTGATTTCAGTAATTCATAGGCTGAATGACTGAAGGCCAAAAGAATACACTGATAAGTGGCACAGTTTCTACAGATACAGGAGGACATAAATAGATTCCTTAAGAATAAACACCACAACAGAATTCTACAAAAGCTTTCCAGCCATGCTGAGGTTAACCAAATCTAAAAACATAATATAATTCTTGGCTTAAAAAAAAAAAAATCTTCACTAGCAAACAGAGGCCATTGAAAAAGCAACAAAATTCCATGCAGACACAAATGATATTTACCATCTTCAGTACTAAGAACTAATTCTTCCTTGGGTTTATTTATTTTTTCTTTATCTGTGCAGGAAAAAATAACATAGTCATTCAGTATAAAATGGATGGCAGCGATAATCACAGAATAAAGAGTAAAGAGGACCAAAACCACAGACAAACCAACCATGGTAATAGTTAAATTTAAGAGGCTTTTAGGTGACATTCTGCCTCAAAGCCTACATTGGAGCAGGGGTCTCATGATGACATAGTTTCTATCAGAGTGTTGTTGCAGTGTTAGTGCACACCTAAAACCTAGAAACTGGTTAGAAGCAAGCAGTAGCATAAGTAGTATCGGAAGAATAACTTGCCAATATCTTTCAAAAATCTACATCTCCATGCTTCAGTTCACAAATGTAAGTTCAGTCTGTGTCTTCCCCATTAGACAGTTTTAAAGCATGAAAACACTCAGGGGCAGGGTGAAGTGAGACAGGAATAATTTTTAAAAACCCCAAGGAATCCAAGGAGGCTACTGAGGGAAGCTGAGAATTAATTTTAAGTATGCTAGTATCTCATTGTCTTCTCTTAAAATGAGTTTGATATATTTACTGCTAGAATACACAGGTGAACCATTACTAAACTGAGTTTTTCATGCTTTCATTGGCTACTTATTTGACCCAAGCCAGCAACCAGGAGGCAATGAAATTAATTGCTCATTACAGTTTTGGGTAATTGCCAATACTTTCACAATTGAAAAACTATCCAGGAGACAGTTAATCACTGATCAACACAGTGCACTCCTGGAAGATGTCTGCTGCAGAGACCAGCCTTGTTCCAAAATTAACACCAAGAACTGAAAATTAAACGGTATGAGAAAAGAATCTGGTTCCAAAGTACAACCTCCATACAGCTTATTGAGAACAAAAACAAAGCCACGACTTGGCAAGGCTGTATGGAAGACCTGCATGAACGCATTTAAGCCAAACTGGGGGTCACAGGAGACACACACAAGCTTTGTTCTCACTTGAAGTGGCTGATGGAATATCCTCTAGACTTTTGGAAGGCTTTTTCCTATCTGCACTCCTTTTCAAAGCCATCAAAACAGGGTTTAATTCTTCTTCAGAACCTGTTACGAGACAAAATACATGAACACTGCACACACAGACAGGCCACTTTAAGCAAGTCAATGAAAAACCAATCACAAGTTTCTCATGAGAATCTATTTTGACAGTTAGCAAAGACACTGAACATTCAATGAAAACACAAGATAAATTCAAAATAAACATCTAATTTTAGGTGTCCATTTGTTCTCTCTAAACACCCTCAGTCATCAGTGGAGACAGACAAGTCTGACAAGTGATTTGCCCTGTGTAGGTATAGGTTTACTGACTAATAACAGTGTTTGGGGCAATTATTGCACTCAATTGGTTAACATTAATACAGGAGAAACTCAGATTGTAGCCATTCAGCACAAAAGAAAATTTTAGTTTTTACCTTTTGAGCAAATTTGTCTGTTTATTCATTCCACAGTGAAAGTAATTTTGTTTCAATGCTTAAGCAACCAAAAAACCCCCAAAAGATCAAAATCAAACAAAACCAGCTGACCAAAAGCACAAAAACCTGAACACCAATTTCCCATACACACCCAAAAAAACCCCCAATAAACAAACAAAAACCCCCACAAAAAAACCCACCAAAAAAACCCACAAAAAACGAGCTGTGGATGTCAGTGTTGCCCTGAAGTTATGCAATTGTCTCCAAAAGTAGAATCAAGACAGACGTAGCTCCTTCAGAAATCTTTAAGACTTTCTTTCCTTCCTATCTCACTTTCCTCCCCCTTCACCAACCAATCACAGTGTTGCTGCCTGTAATGATGGGTGAAACCAAATTAAGTTTGATTTTTCCTCACTTATCTTGAGTTTTCACTGACTTTCTTTGGAAATCCACTTTCAAAACAGGCTTGGATGTAAATTGGCTGGCCGTGGGAACTTCATATATTTCTCAGATTCTCCAGGAGAAGAAAATATTCCTAGTTTCTCAGCATGAGACAAAAAAGGTTAAATTTTCTCCTCTACTTTAACTCTTTGATGACTATCATACACTATACATTGACTAGAACTGTCATTCAACCAAATAATGTGAATCCTAGTAAGTGGACTTCTTCATTTACACAGTCATTTATCAGTGCAACAGGCAGCAATGCTAAATGAAACAGTACAGAGTATTGGTATTATCCTTATATGCAGATATTCCACTGACATGTATTTATCTTCAGAGACTAGCCAGTCAAATTAAAGAACGAACCCATTGAGCCACTGATATTTTTTTTCCTCTTTTAATCCAGTATATTTGAAGGGAGTACTAGATTGAGTGTTACAAATTTATTAATTTGAAGGCAATGTCAGATGGGATAAGAAAAGTGTAAATCACAAAGACTGACCTGATTCATGCTGCTAAACTATCCTTACCAAAAAAAAAGCTCACCCAATTGTAGTATGTGTCTGTTAAACACTTTCCAACCCAACAACTTGATTAGTTCTTCCCACCCCTCCCAAGCAAATATCCAAACCTCTTAAGAAAGTATCACACAGACTTTTCATTAACATATTTCAAGCTGGATACAAAAAAAAAATTTTGTAGCCATTGTAGCCACCATGAATTTTAGAAATCAGATAGCTCACAAGTTGAACTTCTGGTTCCAGAGTGGGAATCAGAATTTTCATCTGAAAACTTGGATCCCAAATTTAAGCTGTTGCCTTCCTCTTCATTGTTATGCTGAGACATTAGACAGAACTCAGCTTCTTCTGGCTGGGAGGAGTTACTCTCATCTTTAAGTGGTGTACTTGTTCTTCTGAAATTCACCAGTGCTTGAAATTCTGAGTTCTGTTCAGAAGCCTCCAAGAATCTGCTTTCATTTGTCCCTTTTTCTTTTATCACAAATGGTTTGACTGCAACCATATCGGTCTTGCCTTCCATGGGATGAAGGTCAGCTGGAACCATGTTTCTCTCTCCTATTTTGTTAATAGCTCCATCTCTTTTAATACTAGAAGCTTCGATTTCACTTACTTCAAGATCATTAGCTGAGGCTTTGACATATTTTTCAGGAGCTCCCTCTTTCAGAACTATCTTCATTTGTGTATCATAGCTACTAAGGGCATTGTATGGCTGTGACCTTGTCATGACTAGAGGCTCTTTTTCTGAGGGAAATGTATGATCTTCAAATTCTTCTTGCTGATATAAATCTTTGGATATTGGACATGAAACTGCAGATGCTTCTTGAATAAGTTTTTCTAAAGAGTGACTGAATTCACCAAATTTTGCAGTATTTGAAACAGAAGTTTTTTCTATTGTTTCTTGTATTTCTTGAGGGTGATCTCTGCCTTGTTGATGTGGAACACATATACCAACACTAGTCTGTATTTTATCATGCATTTTCTTATCCATATTTTCCAGCACAGAAGCTGGTGTTTCAGAGACCTCTTTTGGTGGATTCTGAAAATTAACATCAGGCCCTCTATATTGAATGTTGGACAGTGCAGATCTTCCTGTGGTCTCACCAGTTTGCTGCAGCAGCTCTCCATTATGCCCATAGGCTGTGCTCATAGCTTTCACCTCAGCAGTTCCCAGCACTGGGCTGTCAGCATGTTTGGGCTTAGGAGGTGGTGCTTCAGAGGCCTCCTTCAGCATCCTCTCTAGAGCAGAACTCAAGCCACTGGCCTTGGATGGGGCAACAGACTTTTCTATATTCTCACTGATTTCCTGAGTTACCTCTCTACCGTGCTCATAGGTTGTGCTTTTAGCTTCCACCTCCAGAGTTCTCTGTGCTGTGCTGTCAGCACATTTTGGTTTAGGAGGGGCTGTTTCAGAGGCCTCCTTCAGCAGCTTCTGTAAAGCAGAACTCAAGCCACTGTCTGAAGATGGGGCAACAGACTTTTCTATTATCTCATGGATTTCCCGCAGCAGCTCCTCATCACACTCATAAACTGTGCTTTTAACTTGCACCTCAGCAGTTCCCTGCACTGTGCTGTCAGCACGTTTGGGTTTAGGAGGTGGTGCTTCAGAGGCCTCCTTCAGCAGCCTCTCTAAAGCAGAACTCAAGCCCTTGACCTTGGATGGGGCAATAGATCTTTGTATGGTCTCACTGATTTCCTGCAGCACCTCTTCACCATGCTCATAAGTTGTGCCTTTATCGTGCACCTCAGCAGTTCTTTGTGTTGTGCTATCAGCACAGGATTTGGGTTTAGGAGGGGAGGCCTCCTTCAGCATTCTCTCTAAAGCAGAGCTCAAGTCACTGGCCTTGGATGGGGCAACAGATCTTTCTACAGTCTCACTGATTTCCTGCAGCACTTCTCCACCAGGTTCACGTATTGTCCTTTTAACTTGCTCTGCAGCAGTCCCCCATGCTGTGCTGTCAGCACATTTGTGTTTAGGAGGTGGTGTTTCAGAAGCCTCCTTCAGCAGTTTCTCTAGAGCACTACTCAAGCCATTCACCTTGGATCCAGCTACAGTCTTTTCTATGGTCTCATGGACCTCTTCAGGCTGACCAGTAGCTTCTTGGTATGCTGATTCTACACTGCAGTTACTTTGTGATATACTATTTGAGTCATTATATGTTTTCATTCCCTCCCCTCTGTATTCAGAAGGTTGAGATACAAGGGTTTCTTTGAGAAGGTTCTCCAAATCAGCTTGAGGCCACCGAGAGGCCTCAAGAGTATCATCCTTGTCCGCTGCCTGATATTGTGGATACAAAGGTTCAAATTCCCTAAACAGTTTTCTGAGACTTTTTCTGTTCTCATGCTTATTTATTGATGACACATTCACTTGTCCTGTACTTTTGCCTATTTCTTCTCCTTGATCAACAGGAGCAATATCATGACTGTCTTCCCCTGTTCTCTCAAAGGCCTTGCACTGATTTGACTGAAAGTGTGTCCCTTCTAAAATGTTTTCTTTTAGGTTTAAGCTACATGACATCTCAGAGGCTTCCTTTTCTAGCTTCTTTAGACATGATTTAAATACATCAAGCTCACCTTTAGGTAGAACAACTTTATCCACAGTCTCTGCAACTTCCTCTTTATCCAAAGTAGTTGTCTTGTTTTCCCCTTTTGCTATAGGCAAATATAGTTTATCACCTACTACTGTCTCCTTTAAAGCATCTTTATCACCAGGTGACTGGAGCTGCAAGGATACATGATGATCTTTGGATGAAACAATGCTTTTTTCTATACATTCTCTAACCTCTTGCTCTGGAAGACCCATCTTTTCCTGGGATTTTGAGATAACTGGTTGTCTGTCCAGCTGGAGAGAGTCTATATTTTCTGTGTGTGTCACATTCAGATCTTTTAGGATAGGAGATCCTAGAGACTTTTTGTATACCACAGAATCTAGTTTCTGTGTTTCTTCCCTCTCAGATGTTTGGGCTTGTTGTTGGATTAAACCTTGCTTGCTCACATTATCTCTGCCTTTTTTATCTTCCTTTGATTTGCTTTCATAGGTTATTGATCTAGTATTATTTGGCAAAGAATCATCTTCCCTGTCAATGCTACTCTGGAATTTAACTCCAGTATCCCAGAAGTTTCTCAGACTCTGGAAGTGTGAAGGATCTAAAATTTGATTCTTGGACTTTTCATTCATCTTTTCTTTTAATGACAAAACCTGGAAGCTGGGCTGCTGTTGGGAAGAAGCAGCGACTTTCCCTTGAAGAGTTTCCTTCTCATCTTTGTCTTTGCTTTTTGAGGAAGCTGAAGTGACACCAGCTCTGGGATGCAAGTTACTGACTTTTGGGAATTCTGTACATTTACAAACTTCATCAGATTGAAGTGTCCCTTCTGGCTTTTCAAATGCATGGCCTGGTCCAGATTCAAAAGAGTGGTGACTTTTTTTTCTTGAAGCCTGGCTTGCACAGCTTAGGTCAGGACTTCTTAATGTATTCTTGCTCTGATCATGCAATGCCTTAGGTAGGTACACTGCAGATCGTGTCAGTTTGTCACTTTCTCCGAGACCTGTCAATGCACGGCCACTTGATGTATCAGCATTGATACTAACTTCTTTCTCTCCATGACTGGGGATAGTATTATCCTTTTCCCAGAATGCTCTGATTTCCCTTATTCTTCTCTTTTCTTGTATTGCCTTCTCTGATTCACATTTCTGAGCTGCTAGCTTGTGCCCTTGATGTTCCAAGAGATTTGATTTTTTATTTTGTTGTTTGATTTCTTGACCATGTTCTTTTTCTTCAACTCTTGTACAATCAAATTCAGTTAGCAATTTATCATTTTTCTTCTCATTAGCTTCCCCTGTCTTAGGCTTCACCCTCTCCTTTATCAGCATGTTTTCTGAAGTAAAGGATGTAGGTGAAATACTGCTCTGTTGTTTAATCTTTCCAAAGGGTCTCTCTTCTGTATCTTCTGTTTTTCCATGCATGCCAAACCCACTGTGTTCTGTAGGAAGAACTGCTGTTCTGATTGACACATCCACTTCCTCTCTGGGCTCCCTGCCTTGGGACTTCATTGATACTAGTTTCTCATCTTCGGTACTAGAACTTCTTTTAAACCAGTCTAAAACTTTTGATACAGATTCATCGTCCACTTTCATGAGTTCATCAGCATGTTTGCCAGCCTTGAAAGTGGTTTTAGCATCTCTCTCCTCAACAAGATCAGCCTTACCTTGTTGAAGACTTGTAGAATTGGTATTGGACACCTCACATGCTTCTATTTCAGCAGAAAGTTGATGTCCATCTACAATGTAAACAAACTTATCAGACTTATAAACCAGACACATGACTAAAAACATTTGATCTATCTAGAAAATTCCCAGAATTTTTTTTAACTGTTAGTAGAGAAAAGAGCTCTCTGTTCTTGTGACTTTGAAAGAGCCATAACAGGGGCAATAAAGAAAATTCCTGCTCTGAGACATCCTACTGGAATCATTGCTTTTGTGGGTGCAAGCCAAGCAGATGAGTTAAACCCATCCTTAAAGGAAATGCCTTCATTGAAGGGAGGCTAGGTGTGACACACACACACATAGAGGATGACAATCCAGCATATCTGTGTTTAGTCCCATAAGGAAATCCCCAAGTCACATCTGAATTACTCTCAAGGACAACTGATAGCACTACACTAAAATACCATCCACAACAGAGGTGCCTATACTGGTTCTGGTAAAATTACGATTAGGAGACCATAAAAGTAGATTTAAAAAATTATTTAATTCTGCAGTAGTACATTCCTACTACTTCTGTTTCCTATTTATTATTTGCTAGCTACAAGTGATCCACATTAATGAATATGTGTTATATCCTATTTCATTCAATTCTTCACTTCTATTAGACTCTCACCAGTAAAGTTTTTGTGTGACTCTGATTCATGGCTGGAGTTCTGGTTGGATTTTTTTTCATGTGTCTCATCAACACTCCGTTCATTATTGCTGTTTGATGGGATATTGCTGGAGGTCTTCTGTGGAGTTCCAAGTTTCTTGGGAGTAACTGTATTTGTCTGGAACCTTTCACTAACTGGGAAGACTGATCTGTTACTGTCACAAGGGCTGAATGCAGATGTGTCTTCTTGTAAGCCATTTGTTGTTTTCATTTGAAAAGTTGATGAATAGGTTCCCAAAGGCTTTGCCGCAGAAATTTGCTTATCTCCAAGTGAATCTGATTGAACAGCATAATTTCCGCTATTATTTTTTTGGTCAGGTTTGAAGATATCATGCTCTCCTTTTTCTTTACCATGCTGCAACTGTGGGCTTTGCAGAGGTTTTTCTTTACCTGAGCTAGATGAAAACCTCACTTGTTTCAGTTTTTCGAGTGAATTTTGTGTGGAATCTTCTGCTTCCTCTGTAAGAGAGTTCTTCTCTCCTTCCCCTTCAAAAATAGTTGCTGTAGAAAGACCATTCTTTTTCTGAACATCTAACATCTGACTGACCCGAACTTCTGAGTCAGTGGAACTTGAGCTCGAGCTGCGCTTCAGGATGCCCCTGGGTGGGGTACCAATGCCATTGATCCTCTCGCTCTGCTTGGCTGGTTTGGGAGCCAGGTCTTCTCCTTGTGACACAGAATCTGCTGCTTTGTGAATTAGTTTCCTAGCTTTTGGGACAGGACGCTTAACTTGTTCCTTCTGTGATTCATCAGTCAATTCTAGAGAAGGCTTCTCAGGTTTCTCTGTTTTATCATTTTCTAAGTTTGATTTAGGTGGGCTGTCTTCTGAGAGTGACCAAATTTCTGTAAGACATAGAACAACTCAGGAGTTTACATGACATTTCCCAGTATAAACAGAAAGATATGACAGGGCAGATCTAAAATGCAGTGATTATACTGGTTTATTAAAAACAATTTCAGCAAAAACACAGCCAGTAATTTTACATCGGTGTTGATTTCATTCCTATGTAATAGAAATTTTTAGCAAATTTAGAGCATGCAGTTATTTCTTATTTTAGAAACATTAATTATTTGATGATAGCAAAGAGAGCACACCAAGTTTTTATCAGCATTATTCTTGCAAGGGACAAAGTTTGCAGGCAAGGGCAGCTTTTGAAATACACATACACCTCTTCAGTGTCAGAACATAAACAGCAACTTACAAAAATGGAGACTGGCTATTTCCACAGTCATATGGAACAAGGCAAATGCAGAAATCATCTCCTGGCAAGGAGATGAAGGGTTTTCTACTCCTGCTATGCAAATCTTTCCTTTTCCTGTTTGCATGCATCACAACAGAGACAGGAGGGTAATAGCCATATATGACTCTAAATTACAACTTCAAATGCCTGTATTGTGATATATAATCACTCACCAACTTGCTTGCAGAATATGCTGCTGAAAAGGGAGGATAATAAACAAGACTAAGGAAACAAAGGAGAAAAGTACGGACCAAAGAGAGCTAGGCTGCTTCTGTCAAGCTAATTAGCAGCAATGATTGGAAGGTCATAAGGACAGCCATGCCAAATTCAAGGAAATTTCACTGTCCTCTTGCCAGCAGCTCAGGACAAGCAGTCCTCTCGGAGTGCTTAGTACTGGCTAGAACTATGAGTAAAAGAAAGGAAGCAAAACCCATTTACTCATGTCTACAGCCATTTCCTGAGTATATTCACATGCTTTAGATGAGGTTTGAAATAAGCTAGGTGACAACTCCCAATAGTTTAGATAAAAAAGGCTTTGATCTCTTTCAGAAAGAAGCAATGAAAGTAAAAATAATTTCCATATAAACCTACAGGAAATTCACAGTCATCTGCTAAACAAGTACATTTACCCTTCTTTGATAGCTGAGGTACAATGGCTGGTCTGTCTTCTGATTCCCATCTGTTCAAGTTATCATCTGATGCAGTGGAATTAAATGGATTTCTCCTTTGCTAAAAAAGGAACAAACATTACTGTTGCAGTCAAATTCTTACACCACCCTATAGACACTAGTGCAGTGATGTCCTCTTTCCCACTAATCTATCAGCAAAGAGTCTGAAGGCATACCTCCTAAATTGGATACATAACAAAAAACCTAAATAATATGAACAGGAAACTATCAGAATTGCCAGTGATAACCTCAGCTTGTTCTTTTGAACTCACCAACAGAGGTAAACCACTACTTAAAGACACTTGAAAATTTTAAGTTCTTGCAAATTAAATAATTTTATCTCTAATTCTGTGATATTAGAACAGAGCAGGCCAATCACTTTCAGTGGTTGAACAGGTTGGAAATAATGTCAAGGAAAAACAGCCACCAATTATAGGTGTAGCAGCACTTTAGTGCTGAACCTTTAGTGACTTTCATTACCTCCCTCCAAAACAAAAAAAACCCTAATTTTTTTTACAAATTATTACCTTTCTTCCTCAAAGCTTTACTAATGTTTAACACTGAAGCAAATTACTTCCACCATATTCAGTATCAGTCATACCCTTACTGATGAGATTGCTGCCTTCACAGGTCTTTCCTCTGGTTTGTTTAACACAGGGGTTACTTCTTTAAAACTGTAAAGGAAAATTATATAACAACTTCAGCAAATAGGACATTACTTGAAGCCTTTTTGAAAAAGCAAAACAAAGATTCACTTATACATACTCAAACAAACACTTGGCACCTGAGATTTTTTTATTTAGCCTGTTCTCATCAGATTTAGAAGAAAAGCTTCTCATTCCTGTAGCAAAGAGGATACTCTTGCTGTTTTGTTTCCATGGAAAAATGTTATTTACTTGTTAAAGGATTCAATACAACTTCAACTTGGCGTGACAGAAAGCGTATTTTTGATACGTTTTAGATGTCTGAGCAAGCTTTGTAAAAAATAAATACATATTCTATATTTACTATAAATACAGTAAACATAGCTACTCTCCAAACAATATCAGTGTTACCATCTTCATCCTTGTCCTGCATTTGTACATCTAGGACTGAAATCAAAGTGGAGGAAAATGTCAAAATCTTATTTAAAAATAGAGTTTAGCAAACTGCCAAAGAAAAAACAGAGGAACCCATCACCACTATAGTAACCTTCAACATGTCACAGATGACAACATATCCCCTCAGAGGCACAGCTTATAAGCTATTCTTTCAATTTACATGTATATTTTTTATTGATGGCATAAGTGAAGTAAGTTATTACTTGTGATAATAAGTATAGCCCAGATATGGAGAAATTAAAAGAGCTAGAAGAGACAGCTCCTATATTATCTTGAGAAATATTTCATCTACTTGCAGAATGAGGCAAGGTTTTTTTGCCAATCAGATTTTTACTATTTCAGTTTACCTAAACATCTCAGATATGAAAAAGTATTTGGTTTTTGAAGAGGGAAGGTAGACATGGATTTCAATATGGTCTTCACATAACAACCATATTCAGTATCCTAATTTTATATGGAAAACACTGACATTAACCAAGATACACACTTATGATTTTGGGGTGAAAGAAAATTATGGAGCAGAAAAAATTTATATTTCCAGATAGGAAATATATTTCAGGCTAGGAAGGAAAGCAACTTCTATGGTTTTTCCAATATAGATGTACAAAGGGATTCCAGAACTGAGTATTTCTTTGCTCAGTGATCTTTGTTATGTGTGAAAAGGCTTAAGGGTGGTAAGTAGAAGAACCCACAAGGTGTCTCAGGACAGAAACAGCATCCATCTCTCATCAAGTTCCAGATTCATCTCCTTGCTTTGATAAATACCTCTCTAGTCTGGTAATTGGTATCAGTCTGCCCTCCTGAGGGGAGGACAACTTTCTTATCTTCTCCAAGGTGCACAGTTAAGCTACAAGTTTAGGGAAAAAAAAAAAAAACAAACCCAAAACACCCTGATAACTACACTTGAAAGTCTATTTGCACTGCTAAGTGTGTCTGAGCAGTGCCATCACTTACATTTTGCAGAAGGAAAAACATAATTATGGAGAAGACAAAATGACCATAGTGAGCAGTGTGAACATAAGGCTAGTAAAAAAATACCATCTGTAATGTGAACTATAAACTTCTATTTCCCTTCCTTGCTCTTTTGATTCAACACTGCCTTTAAGAAATATGCACAGTGATAGAGGGTTAAGGTATGAGCTGATCTTGTGATGGAATCTTACATCAGGGGTGAAAAATTAGCTGTTCTTATATTTTTGTAAGACAGTAACTGTTGTGGCCTCGTATATGCATGCACCAGATCACAAACAGATTACTATTGTTCTTTCTACTATTTGCTGATCCCAAGAAAGAAAATATTCTGGTTCTCAAAGAGCTAAATATTGCAACATCTAGTTTCTTTTACAAAATATCCTTTCACATTATAGTTTTTAACCTTAGTTCTAATATATTTTTTTAAGTGTGAAAATAGACATTTGTATTAAAGAAACTACAGAAAATGGAGTTTGTGTTCTTGCTTTTGTCAAGCACTTGTGTTTTTGTTTTTGAGAGCACCACACCTCTATGCTCCTGCATTTTGTGTCTCCTCTGCACCATCTACTACTGAACAGGACAATCATGATTTTTTTTTAAGGTCTAGGTCCCAAATACTTCAACCTCTCACTCATTTTAAGCAAGGAAAATACTGTTAAGCACCCTGGGCTGCAAGAAACTGGTAAGACATTCTTCAATGCAGTTTTTACAGGTGGAAAGGTAATTTTTGTATATGTTCAATGAAACATAATCTCACAATATTTAATGCAATGCTTCTTTGGACTTACCATAGAGTAATTAAAGATTATTAACTTGGCAATATCTACTGAAAACACTGGTCTAAATAAAGCAAAAAAAAAAAAAAAAAAAGAGAAAGAAAAAAAAGCCTACCAAAAACCATCATCCAGGATCCTATAACTAAGTTTTACAGCAAAGGGTCTGAAAATGAGTTTACCCACAACCCATATAGATAAGAAAATTGAACAAACAGTTCCCAGATATGCTACATTCACCAGGCTAATCTAAAAGAGTGGAAGGCCAAATTGATAGATTAAAAAAATATTTTTAAAATTCTGCACTTCAAACAGCAAAAATGATGTGCTGAGAGCCACAATGAAGGCCCAAGTTCCATACAGAGGTAACAAGGCAAAGGCAGGAGCAAAGCTAGAGAAAAGGCTTACAGATTTGCAGGCATTGTCAATACATGGATTTTAAAAGGCAGGGCTTTTGTACAAGTTTTGCACTTGCCGAACTCCAGGACCCCCACTTGCCACCTGTTCAATGTTGATCAAGAATACTTTCTAGCTTAGGGAAGAAAATGACCTACAAACCTTAACTGGAAAGACAACTCTCCCTTTTTGAGGTTCAGCAGATAGACAGATGGCACCACTGGACAGAGGTAATATTGACAGTGTGACTCACCTTTAAAAACTCATTCTGTTCAAGGTTACACCTTCAAACACACTTCACACACCTGGCCTGTAAAGGCTCTGGTATGCAAGAAAATTATCACAATGATATAACACTCGAGAAAGAAAGAATTCATGGCTTCATTACGGAATTTTGATTTTGGGGTGTGGGGATAAAGGTCACTGCTAATTTTAAGAGTATTGTTGCTCCACCTAATATAGCAGCACCCTGATTCAACAGCAGTTGAACTGGCCCCAGGGTTGGATGTTATCCTTATCAGTTTACAAACAGATCTACCAGAACTGAACTTTCTTTACACTCTGTAAGAATTGTTTTTCTTTAAGAACAGGATCCAGAATAAAAGTACTCCAAGTAATTTGTAATCACATAGCTTCTTGACTAAATCCTCAGGTTAGCAGCTGTGTAGTTTATGCAAAGCCTGCAAGTCAGTGCTGGCCTGAGACACTCTTGCAGAAAGAAGGGGAAGGGAGAAAAAAAAAAAACAACCAACAGAAAAACCCCCTAAACCCCACAACACCCACAAACTTATTCTTAAAGCAGCACTTTAAAATGCTTTTAAAGTCCGTGTGCCTGAAGTGCAGGTAGCATTTGGACACTGTAAGTTGTGAACTGTCTTTAATGCAATCTCAAATTCTAGAATTATACCCTTTCATCCTTTTAGCTGTGTTAAGACTACTGCATTCTAACAGGAAGAGCCCATTAATTCTTTGTGGCTCCACTATCTTAGCAGCCAAATTAAATATTTGTAGACTTTCTCTTCCCACCCCAGCTACTGGGGTTATTGCTTTCACACCACTGTGCTTCCTTCTGCCATTAGAGACAGGCCCACAGTTATGCCAGGCCAGTCTCTTTCAAATTCCAGTATCAAGAGAACAGAAAGGAAGAGTATTTTAAAAGCATATGGTTGCTTCCTGTAATTTCTCACATGCAATATTATGTGGACTAGCCTCATTTATACTGAATTAAGTCCACACTAAAATCATAAGCAATGAATTTCACAGTCCTGCCACATTTCCTTGCCGTAGGTTTTGACATTTTAGAAACAAATTATCAGAGGCATCTAATCAAGTTACTTATGCAAAGTCAATGTAAGAAAGCATCCAGCCCACATATGATAGATCACTTCTTAAGGTCGTTTTCCAATTGCCTCATAAATCACTGAAGTGTGTGAGCTTGCTTTGGAGAGATGATCTTGAACTACTGAGGAAAGAACAAGTACAAGTAATAAGGCATGGGGGCTGATCAACTTCTGGTACAATTTGGAGCAAAAGGTAGGAGAGAGTCCTGGAAAACAATTATCAAGCTTTGCATGGCTGTGATCTGAAATAAGCCATCAAATCATTTCAAGTTGAAGACCACTGTCAAGCTGGTCTCATTTAAACCTTGCTAGGTTATGTATTTTTGAAGAGGCTGCCCTGGCATATTATCACAGCTATTAAACCTTATCAATCACTCACAGATTATGGAGAGTTGTAACTATAAGAATAGCACTATAAGGCTGTACTTCTTTAAAAGTATCATCATCTTTTCCTGATGTGCAAGATGAAATGTAAAATATTCTAAAAGATATATTAAACAGCAAAATGTCTTCTGCTGTTCTTAAAGAAATAACTTCATAGCAATCCCCTGAGTGCAAAAGCCACCTGTAAAAAAAACTTACATACAGTAACAACTAAAGCTGTCAGCACATCAGTTAACTTGAGTTGGGAGGGAAAAGAGAGCTCTGTCTTGTGATAAGTAACCTCTATCACCCTTTTTTGGACAACTTCATTTTTGGTAAGTCTATAGCAAAGCAGTTTATTTGACCATTTTCAGTACAATTTCAGATGTGGTCAAAACAAACACCTGAGTTCACTGATAATGATAAAATAAAAGAAAGACCAGTAACACAAATCAGAGTTGTTAAGACTCACACCAACCTTTGCTGCCATTCACCATGAATGTGTGTGCCCAGACTGCAGACCACGAAAGTGAAAGGTTCAATTGCTACTAGGTATTGTATAAATGCATAGTAGGAGAAGCCTTACTGCAAAGGAAAAACAGATGATGTACAGAGAAGGACTTAGAAGACAGACAAGAAAGTGAGAGTTACAGAGCTGGTCAATGGCACAACTAGAAGTAAAACAGGTCCCCTGAGAAGTAACTCTGGCTCTTATCTCATTCTATTCACTATAAGCACAAACAGTGGCTATCTGGGTTACACCCTGGCTCTTGTTTCCTCAGTGTGTTAAGGAATCTGACCACTTTAAGATATTTCACTTTCACCTGCTCTGACTCCAGCTGTTTCAGCATTTCCCTTTCCAAAAGCAGGCTTTTTGGAAGGTTTTAACACAGTCAATTAATTACATGTAGGTATTTTAAAGAGAAGACATGTCTGTTTCAGAAATCAACTCAGGATATTTCAAAACAAAATGAAGCTGTTTGGGATGTTTACAGACTTGAGATAAAGTGATTTAATAGGAAATCCTTTTTAGTTCAGAAACTACTTATCATCCAGCCCTCCTGAAACTGTAGTAATTCAGATAAACCAAAGATGGCTGTCTTATCTTACTCTGAAAGGAGGCTTCTGCATTCCAGAAATACATTTACTTTTCTTGGTAGAATCTAACTAATTTTGTGCAGCTATCTAAAGATTCTGGTTCTTTCCATCTGAAATATGTTTGGTCTTCTTAAAGTCTCAGAGGTCTTAAACTGTGCGCCCAATAATTTTGAAAATTCTAAACAGCAATTTCTTAGTCTCCAATTCTTCATGTGATACAAAGTATTCAAAACAGGTGGATGTGGCACTTGGGAATATGGTTTAGTGGTTGGCCTTGGCCAGGTTAATGGCTGGACAATGATTTTACAGGTTTTTCTAACCTCAATAATGCTGTAATTCAAGTTTAAAATTCAGGCTGAATTGACAGAATGAAAAGATGCAGAGATTGTGGTCCCCCTATTACTGACTGCAGGGGACTGATCATGGCCAGCCGTTCCAACTAGAAAATCCAGTTTTACTTCAAGGAACCAAAATAAATTGTGACATGAGAACATGTGTGGGACCACTCCATGCTGGACTGTCAGCTTTTTCTGAGAAAGGCAAGCTGAAGATTGTTAATTGTTCTATATTCAAATGCAGAACAATACATGACTATGTGCCTGTCACATGCACAGATTTCTTGTACAATTCTGAGGGAACATTTGGTGACCTTTGAAATAAGAGATAAGTATGGTATTTTGGGTGGAACTTACAGCTCCCAAATTTCACTAGTCCATATATATACATTCTAAGCTTACCTTGAACTAGTTTTTTGTTGTTGTTCTTCCTGATGTTCCACAATGCCGTGTAGATCTACTGGCACAAAGACTTCTTTATTAACATTGTTCACCCAGCTGATCTTTGCTTTGCTCGTTCTGTTCTGACCCACTTCAGCTAAAACATGAAGCAAGAATATTGTTGTTTCCCACA
This sequence comes from Polioptila caerulea, assembly GCA_013397295.1. Taxonomy (NCBI): domain Eukaryota; kingdom Metazoa; phylum Chordata; class Aves; order Passeriformes; family Certhiidae; genus Polioptila; species Polioptila caerulea. Next base: position 34,923 of record VYXF01009765.1, read on the forward strand.
TGCTCATACAGAATTTCTTAAGAAAGAAGTACAAGTACTTGCATTTAGGCCTACAACTCTTTCTAAAGCCCACTATACTTGAATGGTTTTCAGAAGCAGATCTGGTGGCTTCTAGAGAACACCTTTTGAATGCTACTAAAAATGTCAAGTACTGTTCTGAATACTTCATTCTACCACACCAGATATATCTGGTTTAAACCTTAAAGTGGTCCTAAATGGAGGAGTTTTCTACAAGAACCCTGGTAAAGACTGATCCTGCAGTTCTTGCAGTTAGACAAATACTGAAAGTTCATGCTCAGTGTTCTGAGGAAGCAAAAATTATTAAACCATAGGAAACTGAAAATATGCTGAAAGCCAGTCAATTATTCCATTCCTAAGCAGTAAACTAGAAGCTGGTCATAATTCATCTAGGGAGGTGGCTAATCTTCTATGGACAGAATTACCACAAGATGTTAAAAAGGCAATATAAAAAACCCAAACAAACAAAAAGCCCCACCTCACTCAGGAAATGCAAATACATTTGCATTTCTTTTTAGGGTGGGACAAAATCCTATTCTGATAATCTCTTTCAGAATAAAAACATTCCATTGTTTCCTCTAATGCTTTTTCCACTTCACCAACAGTTTAGAAGAATTTCTTAGTGTGCAAAAATAAGCAAGATTTTTATTCACACTTTTGCTATCTATAACTGCAAGGAAAAATATCTCACCATCTCACAAGTCATTAAAACCAAGCAATTGTACATAGTTCTGAATGTACCAACATGTCCCTTTGTTTAACTAACAATATTAGGATTAATTAACTTTCCTTTAAGATGGTATGGCTTTTAGTACTTTCCTTTAAGGTATGTGTTACTGTGAAATTTTGCTAGACTTTTACAGCTGATTTTCATAACTTTTAAGCACAAAACCAGCAAAAATGCCAAACACACCACACTAACTACCTATGTTGGTTTTTTTTTTTGCATTCTTTTCTGTTTCAGGTCTTGTCTTTTTTACTTAAAAACTCAAAGAAGTAACCTCCAACTGACTAAACTGACATTATTCAAAATCATCTCTGAAAATACAGAAATTGAGAAGGTGCAATATTACAGAGTTAGACAGAGGAAAACAAGGCTAACTTGTAGTTACAAAACCCAATGAAAGCAACAAACTATAGTCCAGTCACAAATGGAAGGAAGTACCTTACTTGCTTCACTAGCACATAGCAAAACCTCTTGAAAGAACAAAAAAACCTAAATAGTACAAACATCAGTACAATCTGGTAAGAATAATGTAAATCTTGCCCTTCTAAATCAAAAGGAATTAGTAGAATTTGAGGAGGTTAAAAGGGGATGTGGGTCAATTTCGCTAAAAAAAAAAATCACTTTCTAGATGAAGAATGATAAAATAGACCAGGACACTTTTGATTAAAAGTCAGATGCTGAGAGATTTATGATGGGGGTCTACAAAATTCTGGATATTATATAATATGTTTTTGTGAATACAGATTGACTGCTCATTCCTTGCCTCCAAGGGATAAAGCTAATGGTGACCTGGGCACCCACCATGGCATGGGGATTCTGGATGTACTTAAAGATCACCTGGACACAGGATGCCAGCTACAGCTGCCAGAGCTTTCAGCACATATATTTCAGTTAGTTATAACCGCTGTCTCTAGCTTGTGATGTCTGACATTAAGGCTCAAAGGTCTCAAACCAAGCACTTAAATCTTGGAAATTGACGTTAAAGAGCAATTTCCTCAATCTTGGATTCTTTGTATTTTCCTAAATAATTCACAGGGCCTCAGAAATGGAAATGAGAATGAGTCTAGGAGTGCAGAGAGCTTTTAATCTGACACAAAAACACAAGCCAGACCCTTCTGTTAGCAGTCACCACTTTAATATACAGCACTGTGGGAGAGGAAATCTTACACTGTAAATTACATGGGAAGTCTCTTTTTTGCATCACTTTCCACTTGTAGAGACACCAGTACTCTTGTATTTCACAGACAACATTGTCTGAGATTAGGCAAAGCAAGAGCCAGCCTTTCCAAAATAAAGAACAAACCAAATGCTTACCAATGGTGGCAGGTTTCCTACGCATGGAAGCTCTGATAATATCTGCTCCATGGATCTTATCCCTGTGCCTCTTTGACTTGGCCTCATAAAACCACTGCCCACTCATATTCTTTAGCTGAACATGGTCTTTGACTTTTTCTGGTAAATGCCTGAGGAAGAGAAAAAGGAATAAATGAGATATAAACATATATATGCAAACAGAAAAAAAGAGTAATATTTCTTTGGTTGCTTCTTTTTTGTTTTGGGGAGTGGAGTTGTGTTTTGTTTGTTGATTTTTTTTTTTAACACTGTCTCCACATCCTATTTCCATCTTCTCACCCGCTATGTTCCTTATTTATATATGAAAGATGACAATGAGCTGGAAAGGGAAGAGCCTCAGCCTTATGCTCTGAGGGTAACTCTTTAAAAAAAAACACAGCTCTGCTATGATAAACACTCAAGTACTAAAGAAGTCTCCAGTAATTGCTTATCTTGACTTCCTGCCTTCAAAGGCCAGTTTTCCAAGATTAAAATTGAGATAAGCTAGTAGAACAGCAGAAAAAGTCTCTAGCAAAATTAAGAGCATGGCTATTTTGATGCTCAGAATATGCCTCTGGCACTGCGTTTACACACACACACTCCAAATGTGTACTGGAAGCATGGTGCCATTTTTTCCATAAATTACAAAAAAATCCTTATATGAATACAATGACATACAAAGGAAAGCATCATCACATCATGTTGGAAGAAACAACAAAATAAGTTTGTGCCATTTATTTTAGTAATCTGCATATATCCATCATGTGAACTGCAGGCATTTTAAAAACCTGGAGACAAATTTTTAATAACTTGTTTTCAGGCTTCAGGGTTTTCCTGCTTTTATGAGGCATGCTTTAAGAAAATAAGTAGTTGCTGTGGGCAATTTGAGAGGTTATTTTTTTCCCTTGTAAGGCATGTAACATATTAGGCATATGCTTACACGTGGCCTAGAGATTAAAGTGCAGATCAGGGAAGTTACTACACAGATTTAGAGAGCACTTAACAAAAAAAAAGTCAAGTCATGCTTCATTTTCCTTCTCCATTTATGTCCTTTCCTTCAGCCAAATAAGCTAACAACAGAGCCCAAGGGAGAAATCAAATCAGATCCATTTATTGAGACTTGAAGGATAAGCATAGTCCACATTGCCATGGAATGGTGCTGTCTTTTCCCAGGCCTGATGGACAATCATGAATGGGTTGGGAGGGACCTTTAAAGATCATCTAGCCCAACCCTAAGGAAGCTCACCAGAGTATGACATTTCTCATGGGTTTAGGAGACAGATCTTCTGGCACAATCAATTAATGCTGATGACAGCCCTTTTATTACAGGTTGTAGATTTGACTGTCACATACAGATATTCATTCAGAGAAAGGACACTGGGCTAGTCCCAATCCTCACACTAAGATAGACCATTCTCATCTGTCTCAGATGAGAAAGAAAGTCTTGAGAAAGAAAATCAGCTTTTCTTTAATTTTTGTAAAGCCAGATATGAAAAGTTTTACTTGAATGCATCAAAGCTGTATTAAAATTTGAATACTTAGAACTTCATTTTGAAAGTACTGTCAAAAAGCAGTCCCTCCTAGGGGTGCCTCAAGTCTACTACATACAGTTTAGGCTGCCAGATATTGAGATCATCACTGGCATTTTTAACTCCAAGATTCAACAATATTACTGGCTCATTTAAAATTTCTCCTTCTCTCTGTGATTCTCTAAGGGCCAAAACAGGTGTTCTAAGTTGAAGCAGGAACACAGCAGTAGCTTCCCTTTGTCCTCCAGCAAATATATTACTCAGTTTATAAATGCAATCAGGTGGAAGAATGGAATGTAGAACACACAAATTTTTTACACAGGTGACTGCTTCTCCCTTTCACCTTCTTTCACACGTGTTATTTGTCTTCTCAGAAGTGATGCCCCTAAGGGTTAGGGACTGGCTTTTCAGCTGTTTGCACAGCCTGCAGGGCAGCCGAGCTCTGACTGCAGCAAGTGCTCTGTGACAGTATGACAACATATGCCAAGGGAGGTTCTCTAGCGGGAGGGTACTGAGTCACAGCACAAGTATTCAATGTCCTCACCCTGTTTGATTCAATCCTTTTACCCCTTGGTATTGGCTCATCCTTCTCCCCTTGGTATTCAGCCACTGAAACTGGGGTGTGGCTGGAAACCTTCACAAGTCAGCTCAGAGCAGAGGAAGCTCAGCTGGGCAGTGGCAGGGGACAGGATCCCAAGCCTCTCAGCTGTTGCAGCCTGCTTACCTGCCTGCAGGACTCTCAGATCTGTGACCAGTTAGCATAACCAGACAGAGACAGAGGCATGGATTTGTCATGGCTCTAGACTAGCTGTCCAACCAGCCAACACAGCTCTCATTTTGTCTGGAAGTGAAAGTCAAGCACTCTCTCCCACCTCTGCTTGTTGCTTATGAAAGTTAGTGTACCTTAACTCCCCCAGCTCAACAGGCCTTCTAGACTTTGGAAATTAGTTAATTATGCTTGCTCACAAAGGTATAAATGTGCTCTCAATTTACACAGCACTTCCTTTACAAATGACCTCCCTGCCTGATAGGGTTTGTACAGTGAGAACTGACAGATGCTCACAGCAGCTGACTTACAACAGACTTTTACTATCTCACCTTGAAGTAAGCTTGGCTTATTCACCTTTTCAAGTGTTTAGTCTGTCAGTCCCATTTTTATTTTTTTGAGAAACTAAAAGCAACATTAATATTAAAGCTCTTTCCAGGCATTCTCCAGCCACATATAAAGAAACAGATTTCCATTATCAGAAAGAGAATTAGTTTTAGGTCTTGAAAACAAAAATGTTTTTAAGCCTCCTATGTTCACCAATACACTTGTAATGCCCACGGCTGTTTTTGCAGCAAATGGTAATTTTTACAGTGTAACTTGAATTCTCAAGATTTGTTAGGAGTAGGTCTTAGCAGTAACATCAAACTGCTTGCACTACGTGGGCCTGGTAGGAATTAGACATAGATTGTGGTTTACCTTGAAAGGAACTGTGGAGAATCAGACTGCAGCCGTGATTTTCCACAGCTACGTCAGCCTCCCAGCAAACCACAACAGGACTGGAAGCCAACAAGTGATTCTACACCAGCTCCCCAGTTAACAGAGAGGCTGACCACGCTGCAATTAAATGTTTCTCCTGGTGATCAAAGAACTAGCAGACATCTAATTAGGAATCAGATTGCAGGCTCAGTTGCCAAGTTTACAATGAGGAGAAAATGCAGCCAGAGCTTTATGTATGATGCAAAGTCGTATTCTGGAGTCCCTCTGTGCTGTGTTAAAATGCCAGTTAGCTTATGCTGCAGTTTTCCAAGGGGAAACAGCCTAAGGAAATAATGAAGCTAGTGCCCATTTCTCCTACAGGAACTTGAAACTCAAGAAAGTAAAGGTACATAGTCAAAAGGAAATTTAAAAGAGGATTTTGGACTGAATAAGACTGAGTTCCTATTATTTAATATGACATTTCCACTATATCCACTATGTTTTATGGCAAGATGGAAAATTTGTCATCTCCCCTAGGGCAGTAAGTACATGCAGATTGCACTGAATAGGAATACAAACCAACTGTCCACCACTCTGCAGGCAAACAGAAAATCTATGCATAGATTAATTGGGTTGGTCCTCCCTAACTCTGGAACATCTGATAATGGGCCAGATCATATGGTGTCACTGTAAGGCAGGAAATCTGCTCTGAGGTAATCAGTCCCTGTCAACCTTATCACCAAATCCAGAATGGTTTATCCTATGCTTTGTAGGCTACTCTAGTAGGTTATTGCATGAGCAAAGAGGTAACAACTCATCCCTGTTTTTGAAAAGGGTATCTAGCAATACATACCTGTACCTAAAATTTTTCATCTATACCTCCTCAGTGTCTCAACTCCTTCTTCTCCACATGCCTTATTCATACTCTACGTTACAAGTCACCATAGAATTTGCAGGATTTTACTACTGACACCTTAATGCCTTATTTGATTGCCTTGTACTCCAATTGACAGCTTAAGCTGAACTTTTCAAACAGAAGAATCTGTGTGGTGCCAACATATCCTGGGACTCCTCCTGATGAATGAAGGAGGATTTAGATCAAGGTCTGTGTTTGCCTCAAAGATTCATTATTGTCCCACACACCCTAATCCAAACATATGGAAAAAGCACCCTGGAGTCCAACACCAAAATAAAGCCTTTAAAAATCCTGATATTACCACATCTTACGTACAAATTAACTTCCAAAACCTCACTTCTGCAAATGGAATACCAAATATGTGGAGAAGTTGAAAGGAAAGAGAATTTTGATGAATTTATCTCAATTCTATTTGCTGCAAACATAACAACAAATCACAAACCAACAAAAAGACAAAGGATTAGGTTCTGGGTCACCTTCTGAATATAGACAAGACAAACTTCTTCTTGTAGTATCACTCACACAAGAACAGGAGTAAAATTATATTAGACCAGGCATTAAAGGAGCCAGACTTGTTCATTAGGTTATTCTTCCTTCTTTGAGAGTGGGAAATATTTACAAAAAGTTTACAGGACAAAGCAGTAATTGTTTAAACATTCCACCTTGTATGAGCATGCCTCTTTAGTCTTCACATATCTCTCTAAGGTATAGGAATAAAGTCTGTTCTAATCTAACATTTGTTAGAGATCGCCACTCAAAATATTTGTATGGGCAGTCCCAAATTGCAAGTAAGCTATCTTTTCCATAGTAGCTGCACATGATTTTACAAAACCCTAAAACCCAAGAAGTCCCATCAGTTACTATTTAATTGGTTTAGACAAGAGAATAATATAATTTCCAACTGTTTGAGGGCTATACTAGAAAGAACAAAGCAAACTTATGGGGTATGCAACCTTTCCCCATCCTTGTCATCACAATTCTTCCTAAGCAACACCTCTAATTCTTGCCTTTGGGGTCTCTCTAGATGGCAAGATTTCTGATAGTTAGAAGTAGCTGGACACATGGAAAAGCAAGCCAGTTCTGTTTGTAGTAATGCATGTTCTTCCACGTTGTGCTTATTTAGAAGTCTGTGTGTGTTAAGTCTACTAACAATACCCTGATGAATAAATCTCAGGTATCATCTTCATCTTGCTTTTGGGTCCTTGGAGAACTGACCAGGCTGTAGACAGCACAAGTCTTAATGACAAGACAAAGAGGAGATAGACACATCCAAGCCTGGAGCATCAGAATNTCAGCACAAGTCTTGATGACAAGACAAAGACTTGACATTCTCTCTCAAGTCAGAGAGGAGATAGAAGCATCCAAGCCTGGAGCATCAGAATGAATGAATGAGTTACATGCTCAGAGGTGTGAGATGTCAATTGATTTTGGAGAGAAAAGAGAAAACATGAAGCTCTGCTGCCCACTGAAATATGGTCTCCATCAGAATCTGGAAGCAAAACTACGAACCCAATGCTTGTGTTGAACAAGTGGCTGTAAAACATGCTGACCACATTAACCCTGGCCATTTCTCTCCTAGAAGATGGCCACACATGGGGCATCAGACACATTGTCCCCCATCTGGCACATTTCCCCCCTGTTTCCTTTAAATGATATGTATACTACAGATAGAGTCCTTCATGTCTATGTGCCTTTCAACTATGTCACCTGCACTTACCACTCAGACTTAGCAATGGCACTGTCAAGTTTGAAGTAAACTTCCTTTTACAAGCAATTAATTAGATCATGTAATTAGATACTCCCTAGGCAGACACAAAGAATATGTGAACCTGTTGAAGCATTTCTTAGTATATAGAAGCTTATCCATATTCCATTCAGGAAATCAGTATCAAGACCCTTAAGTCTTGCTACAGGAGGCAGGGGTCTTCAAGGTCTGCCAGTGTTAGCAGCTTCTATTATCTTCCAATTGTTTCCTTTCCAGAATAGCCTTACACTGTTTAGTTGCTCTGCTGATTTTAAAGGATTTGCACTGAGGCTACCCAATGGCCTCCCCTCTCTCTTCTGATGCAACCTAAGTAAACCTGCCAGGGGAAAACCAAACCAAACCAACCAACCCAACCCTCACAATGAAGGCACAGCTGTCCTGTGACGATACACCTTTGCTATTAGAGTCTGCCTGGATAGTAGCACAGGACAGTCTGAACAAGGGGTAGAAAGGTTGTTAGAAAATATGTAACTGGCAGGTTCTGCTCACACAGTGTCCCTGACTCTTCATAGGCTTTAAAAGATGGCATATAAAGCATAAAACTAGTCCCATCAAATGGCACATACAAACAAATACGTGTGAGCAGAAGAGCCTGTATCACAGCTTGCTTCACACTACCAGCAAGGACATCTTTCCTGCTGTGCGAAATAAAAAGGTTGCATTTAAGATTTCAGGTGAACTACAAATCAAGACTAATCTAATCTGAAGACAAAGGCTTCAGTTTGGCACTTAATAATGCAATGCAGTGTCAGGTATAAACATGATAAGTCATAGCAAGAAAGTTTTTGAACTGTAGGGAAAACCTTGCTTATAGAGGGAATACTCAATATACAGGTTAAAAATTGTTATTAGTATCCACTTTTTCCCTTCAGTACATTCTTCTGCCATACAGAATAATTCTCATCTCTCCTGTTTCACTAGCAATCCCAAGCAATCATCATCCTGTCAAACAATTTATCAGCTACTAGTAGACAAAGTAGCAATCAATACTGGAAAGAGAAGGTATCAGCTCATTTCTCACTGTAGTCCAATGCTGTATCTCTTACCAAGCCCAATATGTAAGGTCTCTGCCTTGAGCCCAGTGATCTCACCTGATCAAGATGAAAACAGTCCTGTTTTTCTTACCGGCATTTTACAAGGTGGGCTGGGGCCATCCTCCCCACCTTCATTCTTATGTCAGTTGGCTTTGTTAAAAAGGGTAAATAATGACACAAATATTCTGCTAGACAATAAAACTGATCTACTTTCTGAATAGTCACTGTATTTGGAAAGTCACGTGTGGTGCTAAGCAGTGTCCATAATGAGGAATTCATCCAGAAGACATGAGCTTATCTTTTTCTGCTGCATCAGGTGCACCAAGAACCTCCTTGCCTCTGTTAAACACACTCTCAAAACAGTTTCATGTACCAAAAAAAAGATGTTATGACAATTTTAAGTATGCATTTTGATGTCAGTTATTTTCACATTGCAGTAGTAAGTCAGGTTTCCCCAATGCCAATATTAACCTCACCGTGATACCTTAAATATATCCCACGTCACAGAAGAGCCTTCCTTCTGACAGTCAACAATATAATGAAAACTGTCTTGAAAAGTAACTGGAGAGGATGTCTGTTAGAACCAGAGTCAAAATAACATTTACAACAGGCTTTCAACAGCCACACACTCCTGGCAGAATCAGACCCCTGAAGCTTTCTCTCTTTTCACAGTGCCACATCAATTAGTGTATCAAAGGGGTTTGGCACACAGCAGTCCCCACTCGCCACACAAACAATTCCACATCAGAATTTCCCTGTCATTCACCTCCTTCAGTTTACACAAGGAGCAGACAATCCCAAGCACAGCCCACAAGAGCACTGCTAGGAGGTTCTGCTGGGAAGGGCTGGTGGCCACAGCAGAGAACCCTGTCCCAAAGGTGACCACAACAGCTTTCTGCCTTAGACACACTGGTGCCAGGGGCCAGCTACTCAAGCCACAGAAGAGTCACCCAACCACACTTCACAACTTCACAGACAGATATATTTCTGCTCACGTTACTGACTCCAGAAGGGACTCAAAGTTAAGTTAGTTCTGAACTGTAAATTTGTAAAAGGAGTTAGAGGTTATGTTGAAGCTACTGCCAGGATATTCAGTTATGTACTAGCCCAATCATTTGTTCAATGCTGGAGCAGGGCATATCAGAGATTCCTGGACAGGAATGATGACAACAAAACCAAAATAATTAAGTTAGCAATATGCTGAAAAACAGCTTCTAGTCTTGACAAGCCTTTGCCCATCCCCAGTAATACTGAGTGACCTGCTGCAGCAAAAAGAGCAGAGAGGCATCTTCATGCACGAGGAATAAAAAAAAGCACACAATGTCTTTTGCTTTCTGTGCATCACACCCTCTTGTCATCTGAGATTTCTTCATCACCCTTTTGCCAACGAGAACATCAATATCCTCTTTCCTTTGAGACAAGCCTCAGCAGAGGTGAAGGAGGAAGCAGGCATGCTGTTCCCAAAGAAGTGCTGTACCTAAAACTAATCATGCTGATCCAGACCAACAAAAAAGGAGCCACACGATGGCGAAACACCTATTACAGCCCTCAACAAGCCAAGAATTAAAGCAGACTGCCTTAAGGAGGCTGCATGGGCCAGCCTAATCAGAGCAGTTTTATCAGATTAGCAATACGAGGAACTGCTAGAACGGAAGAGACTCCATCAGGCGATTTGTAAAATTCCACTAGGAAATGGCTCAAAGAGAATTCTGTCATGTTACCAATTTGTCCACACTCCAAGAATATGGCACAGATCATTAGAACACCCTTCAGACCTCAGAATTTCTTCTGGAGAGATAAAAATATCACATTGAAAGACTTCCATTATATACACATATAAATAACATGTTGTCTGATGTTTGTATGATGACAGTTGATCCCAGCTCTTGGAATCTTCCAGCTGTGCAAGGCTATAGAATCCAAACTAAAATACTGCATCTCCTTGGCTGGAGATGTTTCAAGTAGTGTTTTAATATATAAGATATGAAAACCAAGCTCCATGTGCCAAAATTAAGCAGAAAAATCCATTTCATATGTAAGCTACCAGCTTCTCAGAAGGTATAATATTTAGAAACCAGAAGAGACTTTTTATTATAGCAGTGAACGTGCTGATTACAGACTGCTACAACCTGCAGTCTCTTGCATTTTCCACCACACCCTCTTGAACTAGAATTATAAACAAAATTACTTGTTGACAGTCCTTTCAGACCACTACTGAGAGTGGCTTTTTTGAATTTCTGTTCAAGAAGGGTTCCTTTCCCTAGATGCTGTTTTCAAACTCTCAGCTACAATTACTTACCCTGAATGCTTTCAGACCTGGCACTGATGTTACATTCCAAGACTAAAACCTTTCCATTTTCTGCCTTCAGTAAATAAAATGCCTATTCTGTTACAGGAAAGTCAGTTTACTGCTTTTTGAAGCAGAAGACAAAACTGTATGGTAAAAATACTTACTTAGGCTCATTAAGATAGGGGCAGGATCTTGGAACAGTGCTTATAATGATTTTACCTTCAGCAAAGCAAATGCTTTAAGAGGAAAAGTCTTTATAACAAGGAGAAGCTACTGGTCTACACTTTATTCCTCTTAAACAAGCAAGTAGAATAACTCAACAATATGCTGATCAAAGAACCTTAGGGCTGCACAAGCGTACTCAGCAAAAGGAATGCTGCTCTTAGGGCAAGAGGCAGGCTGCCCTTTTCTTTGCAGGTCATAGGGTATGCCTGCACCAAGGACATTTATCAAAAAAATCTTTCTCAGTAGGAAAGAAGCATCAGAGATTCATCATGGTTGGAATAATTTCAAAACGTTTAAACTGGAAATACATTACTTCATGAGGAACACTACAAAAAGAATGAACCTTTGAGAAGATTACCAAATCAGTGAGAGTGCCCTCACTGAGGCAATCCTGTAAAAATTGTTTCTGTTACAGCACTTGGAGTTTTCAGCACCTCAGGCTCCATTTTTAATTATTTGTCCACATACTATTTTGTGTACCTTGTAATGGATAATTTCCTTCACACTGGAAAAAAAACCAAACCAACGCCTACCAAAATCCTCACTCTTGAACAGTCAGCTATCTATTTCAGCTGAAGAAACTATCTGACTGCTATTTATACCTGTGTAGGTAGACAGCTTTCTGGGAGTCTTCTGGGACACACTACTTTCCCATGGAAATGCATGCATCTCTAGTCATGGCTGTTACCCAAAGAGTAGCTCCAGTAAAACCTCCCAGCACATAACACACTCCAGAGTAACAACACATTGCTCCATCTGTGACACCACAAAGAAATCAAGAAGCAATTTTCTGCTTTATGCATGGATTGCAAGGACTTTTCTTGCCAGTGGGGCACAGTGTCAGTACTTCTTCTGGACTGCAGCTCCACATATTTTAGGTACAACTTCAGCATTCAGACATATTTGCTGACAGCAGCCATACTTCGGTTTGTTGGGGGTGCTTGCACTCCTTTGGAGCCAAGTGCCTCACTAATTATGGATTAGTCCAATATGCAGTGGTTTTAACACTTGCAAACTGAGTCCTCTTCTGAGGAAATCAAGGCAGATGTGCATCCAGGCAGATGTGTACAGGGTGCTCTTAGCCCCTTAAGGAATTGCAAAGGTTCAAAACCAATTCTGGCCATAATGAATCATTTGTGTGGTAGAGGTGTTTCAACCAGAGACTATGGTAAATCTAGTCCAGAGTAAAAAATCTCCAAACCAGATATACTGAGGAATATGGGGCCCTTAACAACAACTGCTTTAATCAACTCCTGAGTAACACAGTACAGGAACTGCCTAGGTCTTCCCAGGACAGGCAGGGTGCTAGATCCTTACCTGACTCTTTCTTCTTCAGTTCTTTTAAGCTCTGCATCCCGTTGCAGAACCTTCATTATTGCCTCTTGTTCCTCCTCTGTTAGGAAGCTTAGGTCAATCATCTTGTTCTGTGTGTAGGGCTGGTAAAGTGTCTGGGAAGATCTTGGATCCTGCTGAGGACAGTCACGTAGCCTGCTTTAAAGTTCTAGAAGTCTTTTTCAGCAGGCACTGACAAACCTGGACTAGGTTACAGTCAGTGGTTTAAAGAGTCACAAAGGTTTCTTTCTTGCATGTTTCCTTAGATGAGAGGCTTCTGGGAAAGTGTTGCATTCCTGCTTGCCATCACAATAATGTCTTCTCAGTTTGTCCTCTCAGCTCTGCTTCCTGAAGTAACAGTTCATTGACCCAGCATATCCAGTGTTTGAGAACAAACAATACATTCCCTAAAAAAGAGACAAGGAAGAACAAGTTGCAGTATCAGGGATCAGGGAAGTAGACTATGTATGCATTTTTAATTAAAAGAAACAAGTTTTTCAGTGTGATTAAATGACTTTATGAAGTTCAAATGGTCACTTCAAGTCAAACCTGTTTTACAAGCCTCTTGAACAAGGTGGCCATGAAAATATATTCCTCCCTATTATGACAACTCACACCCTAAAACATAGAAATGAGTGTCATACAATTGGTACACTTGTACTATACAAGAATATATTAAATTACCCTTACAGTTAGCACAACAATTTGAAGGAAAGGACAGATAACAACCCCCTCAAAATAAGTAAAAAGCACTTATCACAATGATTTAAAGCAAAAGGAAGAAAAAAGAAAAAAAAGGCCAAATCACTGTCCTACAGACCATATGGAATAAATGTGAAATAATTTATACATAATCATATCGAGTATGTGTAATTACAAGTCATGTGGTAACATGAACCTCACTGCTTTATACAAGCCAAACTGCATTTACAAGTAGTAATTTGAAATAGTGTTTTGTCTCTGTTTCATAAGCCATGGTTTCAGAGGACTATCCACTTAGATATAATTCCAACTGTCAAAGACAAAAACCTCTTCTTCAAAAAAACCCTTAAAGAAATAGAGAGAGTGGCACAGGGAGGAGTTAGTTGTGTCTGTGGTGGGGTATCTTAGTGCCTCAGGATTACAGAGATGTGGATGTCAAAGCCTGAGAAAAAAGAAATAAATAGCTCGAATTTAATGCTCAGAAGCATGCCTAGTGCCAGACCTGGTGAGGACAGAAGAGAAGCAGATGTTTTCACTGGACATGTCTCTGTAGCAGGCAGCCCCATCACAGCCTTTCAGGGCTGTGGGTGTCTCCCCTTGGCCCTTGCAGCCTGACACTGTGATGTGGCTGACAGGACGCTGACCTCCTATCGATCTGCCAAGCACTACAGGCATGCAGAGTCACTGCATTTGCTCCCTGGCCTCAAGGGTGCAACCAGGCCATTAGAACAAGATCTTGACACTGGCAGAACTCAAAGGGAAACTCTATTCTGAAAATAACAGCATTTCTTTTAGATTTTGTAGCGAGATGTAGCCACATTACTGACTATCCCCCCCCCAACAACTCCAATGCCCAGCCGCCTTCTGGCATGTTTTTGTTTGGCTGTCATATTTTTCTCTAGGATTCTCGTTGTGATTTTGTTGCATGAGGTTGATACAACAGCATCTCAAACAATCTGCCATCTGTAACTTCATTTGCATTTAGAAAATTATGAGTTTATAATTAAGCAAAAGTGAAAAGTGCTTAATATAGGACTTAATATAGAACAAATATAACAATCCTAAATTTGTTGAGTATCTACAAGAGTACTCCTTCAGCTTAGGAACAGGTTTGGGTATTGCTTTCAACTGTCATGTGAAAACTTTCCACATGACACAGCAAGCAGCATCCACACTGCAAATCCAAAGCCCTGGATGCTGGTTGAATAGCAAGTGCCCAACCAACAGGCACAGAAGCTCGTGTTGCAACTACAAACCCTGCACAGCTGAACTAGAAAAACCAAAGATTTTGCTTTGTTTCTTGCCCAAGATCAGTCAAGTCTGCAAGAAAGCTGTTGCAGGGAATAATGTCTCACCACATCTTTGGTCTTTTTTGTTTAAAGAAGACTGAGGGAGGATGTGTTATATTGTCTTATTACTTGAAATTAAAAATACAAGAGAAATAGTTGGACAGCATTTACAAAACCGCCTGCAGACTTCACTGATGTCTCTCAGCAGTCAAATCAATAAAATTAGTGGAAATAGAGTTTCAGTCCTCCCCATGTGAACAACAGTTTGCAAGGGCACATCCAAACAGGCCGTGAGAGCTCACAGTAAGCAGCACTGCTACTAAACTTCCCAGATACCATCATTCTCTAGAGCAGTTTCTTCAGCTAGAGTAGCTCCCTCACTTAGTTTTCAGTCAGAGGCAAGATACCACCCATCCTGGCAGGCTTTCACCCATGATTCCAGTTCTTCATAAACAAGAAAACCTCTTTCTGTGTGTGTGGTGCATGGCCAATCTCATGAGATTGTCTGATACAAATTATTGCAAGGTTGGCTTTCTGCGAAAGATTATCAGCACTGATTCCAAACATAGATGGTAAAAACTGCTAGCTTAGAGCGTAGAACCTGTTATAAAACTTAATTTAAAAATAAAAAGTGAAAAAAAAAATCAATGTCTTTCCCTGGTTCAATTCACACTCTAACACCACCCCAGCCTCAATTATTTTGATTTCTTTTGACATTTTCTTCCTCTTAAAAACCCTCAAATCTGTCAGGAAGAACTGAGAGGTTTGAACAGTTTGTTTGGTGCCACTGCAAATTCAATGGCAATGTTGTTTTTGTCAGGAAAGTTTTCAGATTTAAGTTTCAAATAGGACTGAAAGATCCTTATCAAATTGATTAAATCATGGAAATTTTGACTGACAGACTTCCATTGTAGGGTACTCATGTGCTATATACTAACATTTATGAGTCATGGCATATTTGGCATGATTTTTTCTTAAACATTAAATTCAGGTAAAACCACACCAAAAAAATCTTCCCTTTAATGAAAGACTCCCAGTAATAGACAGGAATTTGAATTTCTGTTTTATCCAACTCATGCATAAAAGCTTCTATGTTTTGGCAATAAGAGAAACAAAAAGGCAACTCAAAATATAGTTTTGCCCACACACACTCTTAAGCTGCTCTTGGTTTCCAAGTGGTTTAGGCCAGGCACTCATCCAAAAATTTTATCTTGTAAAATTTCTCAGAACCTCTCAGGCAGCTGTATACTTCAATTGCTTTTAGTCAGAAATCACATTTTTCTAAAACAGGAACCACAAAAGAAAAACAACTTTGTCTACAAACTTAAGCTACTTAAGCAAGCTACAGAGGGCTCTGCCTACCCCCAGACACTGCTTTCCACCAAATACAAAAAGGGAATGTTAATTTGGATACTTTATCCCGAACACTCTGGGATATTACATTAAGAGGTACTACAATAATAGGTTAGGTTTCCAAGTTTTTACTCAGTGTGTACCTATGGGATGCAATGAGGGAGACAAGGAAAAGGTTGGAGTACTTCTCCATGGCTGACACTGAGTTTACCAACAGAGTCAAAAAACAAACCACAAAACCCCAGAGTCAGCTGTGCCTTTCAAACCCACAAGATCTCCTTTTGCATGCAGAAACCTCATAATGTCCTAAATTTACATTGCAGAGCTACTTTTCAAGTGTTCCTTGTAGACCTAAGCTGCTGATCCAGAGCATCTGTCTTGCAGCCAATGCCTTCTAACAAGAGGAAGAGGATGACAGCCAGTTCTACACTTCTGGCTGCCTCACACGGCTCTCTGTGCCAACTCCTTCTGCTGAACAATTACCCTGCAGGCCTGGCTGATCAGCGACTGCTCTCTGCACACACCTTCATCCCAGAAAGCATTCACTTGCAGGTAACCTACTGGCTCCTAAAAATAAGAGGGTTTGGATTTATGTGCCTAAAAGCTAAACATTTTTCTAACTATATTTCTCCACTACTAGAACATAGCAATAATAGCAACTAGGATGAATTGGAAGTCCACACAAAAGGCAAGAGGAAGCTGAGGAAGACAGATAAATGCAATTGTGCACTACAACAATTTGCATGTACAGAGGAACTCATTCTCAAAAGTAACCAAGTTTGGCCTACACCCATGCTCAGGAAATAATAAACCTTTATTTTGAAGCAGGGAAGACAAGAAGAATACTAAGAGCAGTTAGAGAACTGGCCCCTATGGCCCTGGGAAGTGACATTAGGCAGTAACAGCACCTCTGACTGTGAGCCCCACAAGCTACAGCTTTGCAGCAACAACAAGTAAATCAGTCTCCAGAATAAATTTCATTCTCCAGTGATATTTAAGCAGTACACTCACAGGTAACTCAGCAGCAGCCTAGGCTTAGAGATAATTTTTCTGTAAATACATGAGGCAAATCCCATGAAGGCAGAACAGCTAATTAAGCTGAACGCTAATGTTGGCACAAGCACAAATGGTCATGAACATATTTGCTCAGGAGATCAGAGGATTATGGATTTCAGTTAGAGCAGTGGAGAAAGAAAAGCTATTAACTTTGAAGAGGGGCTTAAGTCACGATTCACAGCAGTTTTAAAAGCTGTTGCCTGCAATGATCAGGACAAGAATTTAAAACAAGCATGGGAGGCCTGTTGTCATTTTTATTCCTGAAGGGGCAGAAAGAAAAAGATCACCCAGTAAGATATGCATATCTGCAGCCAATCCAGCTGCTCTTACAAGAGGTGCAAACAGAATATTTTCAAAATTATAATATCAGAGTATACACAGCATATCATATTTCCAACAGTCCCAGAGATTAATTTAGAGAAGAATGTTTGCTTACACATGTGTTTAGTCAGTGGGAGGTTGGGAAGTTCTTATCTTGTGAAGAGTGTTGGTAGAACAAGGAGTTTTGCAGAAGTGAGGGATATCTATTTCAAGAGTAGTTGCAGTGTTGCCTTATTAATACAGCAACACTTCATTTTATTGCAATAATAAGCCTTTTTGCTCTCCTGTGCAGTATTCCTTAGAAACATGGTTAAGGGAAAGAATAGGACCAGATAAATGCTCCAAACAGCCACAAAGGGGGAAATATTAAAAGTTACACACAAGCTTTGCTTACACCTTACCCTTGCTCAACAGTATCAAAATAATGCTTGCTGGTTTTAACCTGTAAAATAATTGCAGTCTCAAAATAATTTCACTGACAGCCTCATATAATGATGTTCAACCAGCTGAAAGAGGAAGAAGTTCAGCTGGAGTAACACAAGCACTTCAGAAAAATTCTCATTTTCTCCTGGAACATCTGATTTGTTGGTCCACATGACTCTGCCTGTGATTTAATTTTATTCTTATTTGGGAAGACATTAAGACCTTCATCACTTTGAAGACTATAAAGGCAATTTACTCAAAAGAAGAGTTAATAACAAAGAGGATAAAAGTTAACTTAATATTGGAACAGAAAAGAATAATTTGCTTTGGTTGTGGCCTAATCCCTCTAATCACATATGGCAGCTTGCCATTTCTTTCACAGGGCTTGGATATTGGCAGCATTGCCTAAGAATGTCAATCTCTATACCTGTTATGGTGTGAAATCATTAGGCCAGAGGTATTAAGAGGATGTGGTCTCTGGAGAAAGAAGCTTATAAATGAAAGAACAAGAAAACACACCTAAACATTCCTTCTCCCTGTGACCACTGTCAGAATAACTGTAGATATCCTGCCATTTATTTCACATTGCAATAAGTGAAATCTACTAAAAAAAATAATTTAAAGAATCTTCAAAGTTACAGAAATTCCACCAAGTTATTGATACTAACATCAGCATATTTTCAAATCTGGTTATATTTCCTTGCACATTGTACCCTTTGTACTTGGCTGTGGTTTAATCCCAATAGGCACATTGCTTGAATTAGTAACAGTTTGCTTGAAAGAACTTCATTCTTCTAGCTAATTCTTTTCATCAAGAATTACGAATATCTTCTGAGCATAATGGACTTGAAACATAATAATGAAGGTGACTCAGTCCTTTAGATCTCTGAAGGCAGAGTACTGTCAGTTGTGTAACAATTATTCCCATCTCCATTTAGACAGCAGAAGTGTGAGGCTCACAGGACTCAAACTCCCATTGCCACTTTCCTATTCTTCATGTCAGCATTTGGCATTAAACTCAGACAGGGTCCAGTCTGAGGAACTGTTTTTATATCTTGTTTGAAAATAGATTTAAACAAATTACTAAAATCTTCAGAGAGATTGGAAGCAAACCAGGTGGTGAGAAGCTTCTCCTAACCCTACATATCTGATACATTTCTGTATTTAATGGCTAGCTATTTCTGAATGTTTTCCCAACATAAATACAAGACAGATCTGAATTCTAGCAAGGAAGTTACACAAGAAACAGACAAAACTTTGCCCCACCTCTCCCTTCCAAAAAAGATCCTAGCAACAAACAACCCCGAAACCCATAATACAACTAACTGATTAATTTCTTAAGAAGGTTTTGTTAAGAAGCCATGACCTTCCCTTCATTTTGCAGGAAAGAAGTGCTTACCTTCATTTTCTGGAGATTTGCCATCATAAACATACGGATTCAGCATGGAAGATAACAATGAGAATGGGGCAACAGGACCTCCATTCCCTTCTCACAAACTTTTATTGCAGAATGGAAAACACACTTGCTATTTCTCACACTTGTACTGTCCCACAGAGGACATTCATCTATAACAAGGAGCTGCCAAACCTCTTTCCTTTTCTTCCATTGCCTCATTCTTCAAAAAGAAGTATGTGTTCTAATTTGGGATTTAGCATTACCTTGATTAGGCTAATGAACACTGCACTGATGCAAGTCAAATAAAAACATCTGTTATGTACTAGGAATTCCTTAAAAAAAAAAAAAAAAAGTTATCAAAAAGGCTAAAGCAGAGGCCTTGACAAGTTTAGATACTGGAGACTTTATGGGAACTATCTGTCCTCTACCCTCCTTCCTTGCTCTCCAGCAAGCACTAGCTACATTTTAGCTAGGATTCTGTTTTGTTGTAGGAACTGTACTACTGGAGAATGGAAGTGTGCAAAACAGTGTGACTAATTAACATGTATTTCCTATCAGTGGCTACTGGGAAGTGACACACTTCCTGCACTTTGTTAAGATATTCTTTCTTATGTGAAAAAGAACTAAGTTGCAGTTTACAGTCACTGGGTAGCTCTGACTCTTTGCTAGTGCAGACAATCCAACAAAAGGGCTTACCAAGGGGCTAGCAGCACTGATGAGAAGAAATCTATGTTACAAAGAGCAGACAAGGATTTTCATTCAAATATTTAGAGTAATGTTAAACTGAGCTGACAGTAAGAGAGTTTGTAGAGCACTTCCAGACCTAAACACCAATTGGAAGAGTGGAGCATACAGTTTCTGAAGAAATCTTTTCAAAGTTCTATTTCAAAGTCCATGGACATGACTTCTCAGATGATTTTTATCTCATTATGGAAATCCATTAGCCAGTATCTGCTGCACCCCTGTGACTTTGAGAGTCCCACTTTTACTCCTCATTTGAGTTGAGGTGATGAGCTTGTTGAGCAAGGACAGTCACCATCACTGGCAGGCTGATTTTCCTCCACTACATTTGTAAAACTGGGAACCTGTGGGTTACCAGGTTGCCCCTTCCATGTATCACTTGGATCTTCTCTAAAGCACTGGCTGTCAACAGCCAGCTGCTCGTTTCGCTGTTAGCAGCACACTGCCTCTGCAGAAGAGTGAACAATACAGCTTTGTGGTACATATGAAGAATAAAACTGCCTAGTCAAGACAGCAACATTTTACATCATCTTTGCTTTCCCTGACAGAGCCCACTGATCTTCCCCAGAAAACCTTTGCCAGCAGCCCAACAGAAATTTGGGATCACATAGAACGTTGCAAAAGGCACTCATCATTCTCAGACAATTAACTGCATAAGTAAGTACCTGTGGGAATCAAAAGAATCCATAACTCACCTGAACCACTTTAATTTGTCGCTGCAACCTCTTTGCTTTGCAGCTACCAGCCTTGTTCTTGTAACTACAGCTCTATTTAATTGATTAGTACTGTGGACAAAGAGAACAGCAAACAGAACAAGTCCTTTGTCTGTCCTTTCTCGCAGGATAAATGACTAACCACTCACCTTAGACACTCACTCGTGCAAGTTTTGAGGGTTAAAATTACCTACTAATAAATTATGTAATCTCAACGATACTGAGAAAGTTTGTGTCAATGAATCAGGTCCTTGCTACCGTAACTAAAGCACACCCCTACTTGAAAACAGGGCCTGACACAATAGCCAGCACAAAGTTGCTACAGGAAAGAAAATATCCTTTAGGAGTCCTGCAGTCACAGAAACAATAAGTAAGCCAAAGAACGAGCTGATAAAAAAACAAAAAAACAAAACAAAACAAAAAAAAAAAAACCAAACCAAACAAAAAAAACCCACTATGTCAAAGTTCCTAGGTAAGTTAAATATCCAAATGGTTAAAAAAGGTTGGCATTCAAAATGCTTTTAAAAAGGTAGCATGCAGTCTGCACATAGACCAGTCACAATCATGTCCCTTCTCAGTCATCAAAATTAACTTAGACTTTACAATGAAGTTTTTATTTGTTGTTTTGTTATCTTTTTTTTTTTTTTAATAGATACATTTAAAAAAAGCTCACAATAGCTCCCTATTGAGAGGAAAATAACTTGTCCTCCTGAGCATAAGTTTTAACAGATAGTCCCATTGCATGAAAACTTTGTCTTGCTATTGGGGTTATTCTGGCTAAGCTGAAACCAGCCAGCAGCAATGTCAGTCCTCCTTACTACTGATATTAAATTGCAAGAATAACAGGAAGCCTATCAGCCATGAAAGCTTCACTCACAAGATTGTTTGCACTGCTGGGCTGGCCTGTATCATGCAAAACTGTCTTCTCCCTGGCTGGTACCAGTTTCCCCAAACACTTACAGTGCGAGCAGAGAACTCTGACACTGAAAAACAAGGCATGCTATGGTGCAAGGGAGATAAAAGGCCATGGCAAGAGCTAAATCAAACTGCTACTAATGAGAAGCATGAAGCAGGGAACAGCTTCTGGAGCAGCCTTCAGTTGCACTGGATGAAGTGAGGTGTCAATGTGCAATGCGTGAAAAGGATTTGCCCTAAAAATGCTGCTGAATAGCACAGGAATAGGAAAGAAGGAGCAAGAGACTGTGACAGGAATTGTTTCCCATACACAGGCAGCTAAATCAGGAGTTTAGAGTTTGTGAGGCTGGGCTTTGGAGTATCAGGCCTGCCCCTGAACAGGTATTTAGTCTTGCAGGAGTGGCTCATTCTTTAAGAACATAGCTATGCAAGGTGTTAGCTCACTTGCCCAATAGCTGCAGCTACATACCCAGGAAGCAGCCAAATCCAGAGCCCCCATGACCACTAAACCTAAGAAGATTCAAATGCACATCCCCCTTGTTCACCAAAATACACGATAATCTCTGAAGGGTTCGCTTGGTTCTCTCTTGACCTCTCCAAGCCTCAACTACCAAGGATTAAACCTCACAGAATCATTATTAAAGTGATGTCACAACCTTGCAGGCAGAAACAGGAAGCCAGGTACACTTTCTCTCAGTCAGGCCACTATAAAAAAAAAAAAAATCAAGGTCTCTCTGAACTTCCCTCCTCACCCAGACAGACCTGCATTCCTGGCTATAGAGCAGTCCAGCTCTAATAGAGCAGAGGGAACAGCAGAGTAACCTGAGGGTATTCATTTTTAATCCAAGTCTCTTAATCTCCAGAGAAGTAATGTAAACACTATGAAGCAAGGTAAAATTAATGGCATTTACACTAGCATAAGTAATCCCAGGATTAAAAAACAAGTTACGTGGGCAGGACCAGAATAGAAGGTTAAAGGCTTGCTACTTCTGCATGTTGGATAGATTTCTGCCTAGGACTTAGATACATACCTCTTGCTTACAGTGCTTCAAGTGCAATTACAGAGGGTTTTTGGACCTCACCCTTAATTTTTCATAACAGATGCTCTATTTTTAAATGTTATTTTAAAACCACTTTTGCCATTTAAATTCTTTAGAGAAGAAAAGCATGGTGGTAGATCTTAACATCTACAACCTAATGGTGTAGAAATCATTTCTAACCCAAGGGTTCTCAAATACACTGATCTAGTTCTGGAGCTCTAGCTACACAGCTGAGATCACACAGTCTGACTGCAGTCCATCCAGCCTGTACAGAGGCTGTTTAAGGTTGTTGATCTGTCAGTTTATCAGTCAGACAGAATCAGACACTGGGCACGAAATTTCATACAGAATTTACCAATATTGTTTGATGCTTCTGTAGAACAAAAACATTTTGCAGTGAATCTAGGATATTGTTCTGCTAATTACTCCACAGATAAGTGTCCCCTTTCTTTGTACCTATTTATTTATACTCAGACACATTGAAAGAGAGATGAAATGCAAAGTTTCCTTGCCTGGGATATAGGGAAAAATACTTTTAGAAGATTTATACTGCAAAGAGAAAGGAACATAGCAAGATGTAAGGGAAAAGCTGGGATCACAGTATGGTTTAGTTTGGAAGAGACCTTAAAGACCATCAAGAGCCAAGCCCCTGCCATGGACAGGGATGCCTTCCACTAGTCCAGGTCACTCAGATCCACATCCAGCCTGGCCTAGAACACTTTCAGGGATGGGGAGTCCCCCAGCCTCTCCGGGCAACAAATTGTTAAGTTGCTCATTAATTTGATGTATAGGCACAGGATATTAAGTGGG
>VYXF01009765.1:66748-158541 GCA_013397295.1 Polioptila caerulea
AAGAAAGACATGAAGCTATTGGAGAGTGTCCAAAGGAGAGCCATGAGGATGGTGGAGGGTCCTGAGGGCAAGCCACATGAGGAGCAGCTGAGGGCACTTGGTCTGTTCGGCTGGAGAACAGGAGGGGAGACCTCACTGCAGTCACAACTTCCCCGTGAGGGGAAGCAGAGGGGCCAGTACCAATCTCCTCTCTAGTAACCAGGTGGAGGATGCAAGGGCATGGCCTGAAGCTGAGTTCAAGGCATGTTTGGATAATGCTCTCAGGCACGTGGTGTGATTCTTGGAGTGTCCTGCATAGGGCCAGAAGTTGGACTCGATGATCCTGACGGATCCCTTCCAACTCAGTGTATTCTGAGTCTATAAATGTTGGGGACTGAGGGAGTGGAGGCTTCTGGTAGTGCAGCTGCTCGATATACAGGGGTAATTATGAGAGTGCAAGTGCTAGTTTGGATGGCATTAATGATAATGATTGGGCTTACGAGAGTGGGGAGCTGCCGTGCAGGTGGTCTCTGTAAAGAGTGTCTGGGAAGTCACTGTAGTTGTGTTGCAGTGGCAGGAAACTGCCTGCTTCTTCTAAGGATGCAATGGCAGTGTAGTTATTGCTTGAGACAGTGCTGGTACTGATAAAGGGGCTCAATCAGGAGACTCACCATTTTGTTTGTTTGGGAGAAGAAATAGATCTTTCCTTCTTCTCCTGTGTGTTTAAAATGTGCAGTCAATTCTCAGTCCCCTTAAATATGTTCCTCTCTCTCTCTCTCATGTGTGTTTATTTTCTATGGTTTGCAAAATCCTTTATCGTAGTATATGTTTTTTCACCTTGTACAACGTGGAGGCTTTCATGTTCCTCTCTACTTGGGAAGAATTTCATAAATATATCAGTGGAACTCATCTGGGTCTGTAGTTTAAGAAAAAAAAAAAGCCCTACACCTTTTCAAAATGTTTCTGCTCAAAATCTTCTGTTTTGTATCCAGTTTTAAGCAGGGAATCGTATTATCCATTTAGTAAAAGGGATGGAAACAATGTAAATGTAAAGAAAACCTTAGGGAGTGCTCTAGTGATCTTCAGTTTCTGAAGAAAATCAGTAAAATAAATGCTCAAGTGGAAATAGAATCAATAGCAGCCCAGTTAACTCTGCTCTGAAAGAAGTGTGATGGATGCTTTTTTTGTGCTTAACAAGTGTATCCTGCACTTGTGCATTTGGTTTGGAAATTTCAAAGGGGTCTAGAAGGAGCAAAGTACCTGACTTCCTGCCTCAGTGAGATTTTTTTCTTAATTCACTTGTTTGTTTGTTTTTTAAAAAAAATCTCAGGTCTTACAACAGCCATGTCTTTAGGGTTTTTGAAAGTTTCATGAAAAATATTGTACTGAATTGGAAACTGCAAAAGTTGTGTGTGAAATAGGATAGTTATTTTGTATACAGAAAGCTCTGACATTACCTTGCTTCAGAGTGTGGTGAGTGTGGTGAGAAGGCATAGAATAGTATATGGATTACAGGGCATCTGTCAGTAGCAGATTTCACTTCATTCCCTTGATTTCACAGGCTTGCTTATGTGGCTTTTGACTGATTTTTTTTTTCCTGTTTACTTGTGCTCATTTTACCAGGAAAAAGTATCTAGTCTGCTGTATTTAGCCACCGAAAAAGTTTTTATCAATTTCAGCTGTTATTGTAAAATTCAGAATTTAAATCCAGAGAAGCAGTTTAATATGAAAACAGATTATATACAATGTTTCTACATTTTCAGTTATAAAACATTATATATTATATAAACTATTTTAATTGGGACATTTTATTATGTGACTGCTAAAATAGAGGAATCTTCATAAGTGTCCTTTCTTGTGACATTTTTTGTTTAGTATAATATCTGCCACCAGTTCCCTTGCAGGACCATTCATTGCCAGTCAAATTCTGAGGTTGGTAGTTGTGGCAGCATGCCCAGGGAATGCTGCAGACATGCATATCCCTTCAGAAAGTGCTTTTGTTCCAGCTCTGACAATGAAAACTGGTATCAGAGTTGTGGTGAAAGGGAGATATTCATAGTGTAGGAGAACAGAAGGAGAGGCAAAGAGAGGCATGTGAACAAGTGGACTTGATAAAACAATCCTGATAAAGAAATAAAGGACTGGAAAAGGAACAACTGCTGGTTTGATTTGCAAGTATGTAAAAGACAACCTGCAGTCAGGGATGCAATAAGTAACTGGTGAAAGCCCACTGTATCTACTCAGGTATACATTCATATACATATATATATGTATACATTTATATATACACACACATATACAGACATGGGCCTGAGTGCAGGATTATTGCTGTCAAAACCTCAATTTGCTTTTTTCTATTTCAGAACTGTTACAAGCTTGTCACAAGTGGCCAACACCAGTGAACACACAATGTTTGGTTAAACATTCATCTCTATGCTTTTTTTTCCCTTCAATTCCAGCACAAGTATAAAAAAAAATAAAAATGGAAGAGAGCAAGAAAAAGAAGAGACCAGAAGAGCAAGCTCAAGAGCCTGAATCAGATTTACCAGAAGCCTTACTAGAATATCAGTAGGTTTAATATATTTTAACTTTTCACTCATACAGAATATGTGAATGAAGGAAGCAGATAACAAAGACAACTTACACAATTTAGAGCCTGAGCTGATTGTTTTGAGGTTTCGAGGCTATTTCAGAAAGGTACACTTTTTAAACTGTAGCTTTAAGAAAGCAGTTCAATGGGTCAGAAATTTTATGCCATTAGGCTATAACTTGGGGGAAAAAAAATTTATTAAAACCAAAAAAGCCCTGACATTTTTTCTGTTAGTAGCAAGCTTTTGATCAGCATATGCTGAAGTTGCAAGATCACATTTGACTGTATTTTTTAGGATTCCTTGGTGTTCGCGGAGGTTTGTTGTCACTAGCCAGAACCTCAAGACCTACAGTTTGCTGTCTTCCTTGGTGCAGCTGAGAGCACAGCACAAAGTGTTTTATTTTGAAAGTAAGAGATGGATAAATTACAGGTCTCTTAAAATCAAGCAGAGAAAAATAAGAGCCAAGAGGGAAATATCTGAAGCAGTTACAAACGAGTCCAACATATTTGATTTCTATTCTCTTGAATAACTGAGTAAAAGGAGAAAAAGTAAGCTTCATGACTATGATCTAAGAAACAGATATTGAAAGGTAAATACCTCAGGAACACCCAATATCCAAGAATTATCAGCATTTAGGGAGCAAGGAGTAGTGCCTTGGTGTGGAAATGAAAAGTGGAGTAAGGAAACTGAAAAGTATGCTCCTATAGTTCTAGTGACATCTATATAAGTTCACAGGGTTTATGTGGAATTTCTGTTTCATTTTACAGAGCACAATTTTCCATAGTGAAATAGCCTAGATTTAGCTGAATCAAATCACAAACAAATACCATCTGAAAAGTTCAAAACTAACTCACCTATTTTGTGAAGGAATAAGGAAACTGTATTATTGGGCTGAGAGAAAAATGGTACCACTTTCTCATAAAATGATTGTTATGCATATGCAAATATCCAAGCAAATGACTCATTTGTCTGGAGAGTTTTCCAGTGAAATATGTTTTCAAAGTGACTAATTTAAGTAAAAAAAGTAAAATCTGGCCTAGTGCTGAAATAGGTGCTTCACTGAAATGGAATATGTAGTTTCTAAAGCAACAGTAGAGGAAAATGGGAAGAAAAGTATTCTTCTTTCTGTTTTTATCTTTCTCCCTCTCTCTTGTCTGTCCCTCTTGCTCTCCCTTTCTTTCTCCTCACCTCTGTTATCTGTAACTTACTTTGTACTTGACTGATCAAAGGTGGATGACTATACAGGTGAATAGCTGTCACATTCCACTTCAGGATTTATCAAGTGTGTAGTATTTATTTAACTTCCATTTCTGTTTTTTATTTCTATACACTGAAGAATGGTCACTATTCCTAGGGAGTTTGTTATTTTGCATTTTCATTAAAGTTCTCAGTTTCAGCATTTCTTAGGAACAACAATCTTATGATGTACTTTTGCTGTGGCCACGACCACCGTACCCCCATATCTCTGATCTAGTCTCTCTCTAATATCCTTCTACTTAATAGAAAACCTGAAGAGTACCTTGGAGCACACTGACACCAGAGGTTGCAAATTTAGTAACCTGCAATTTGCATTATTCAGTGATCCCCACCTAGCAAATTAACCAGGAAAAAATTATCTTCTTTTAAAATAGCTTAAGGCAATAGGGAAGGGAAAAAAAGACAAAAAAGCACACAAAACCCCCAAACTAAAAACTGAAGGAAGAAGAACTGTTAAAAGAATAAAAGACTTTGTGATAATTGTAATACTTGCCTCTATTGTGCCATATGATGAATGAATGCTGGGAACAAAGGTACATATTACTGAGAATTTTGCAAATACATTTGCAGCCTAATGTTTCTCATTCTAGAAGAGAGAACACCAGAAAGAAATGTTTATTTTATAGCTGTGGCAAAGAGGGTGACAAGTAGCCCATGAAAATGTGAAATCAGTGAGCTATAAGGATGACAAAAATGTACAAATTGAACATACTACTTTGGCTGGAGTCCCTATTCCCTTAGTTTTTCTTCAAGGCTAACAAGTTCTTGATGTACAAATGCAGTTTATGAAGCTTAACAAAGCCCATTATCAGAAGAATTGAATCCTATTGAATTCTCCAGTTTGGGATTCATTTGACCTATGTGTGATTGAATTGCCCAGCTTTCTCTATAGCTAGTGATGAGCAATATTTTCTGGAGCACAAATTATCTTGTCCTGAAAGTGACCTGTGTAACAGGTCAGCTAAACCTCACACAGAATGAGCAAAGCAGCTCCAGCCTCTCAGGAGGCTACACAGGAACAGCATGACCAGGGAGTCTGCTGCTCTGTAGGGGTATGAGATCCAAACTAACATGCAGATGTACATGGGAAATAATTTCATGTGTAGTAAGCAGACAGTGGTATTTACCCAAATGAGTCAAGCAATATGATATGAAAACAAACATTTCGGTAGTATTTGCATCTAATCTAGCTTAAATAGCATTCCTTTCTCTAATGTTTTTGTGAGAATGTCTCTTTCTTTACTCTCTCTACGTAGCATTGCAGCAAAAGAAGCAGCAATTGAATGGGTTTTGTTTCACCTGAAAGGATTGGAAGAAAAGATCAAAGAAAATCTTAAAAAAGTAAGTGATTATGCAACAAATTTTGTGGTATTCTTACTCACAGATTCAGTTTTATGCTTATACTACGTACATTAAATTTAGTCATTGCAGTGAATTTGTTATAGTCAATGAAACTAGAGTTAGTGAGTCACTTTATGTGCTGAAAGTATTATCTGAATTAAATGTGACATATAGCATAAATGTCCTAAATATAACATGCTAAAAAGAAGCTGAAGGAGTAGAACATTGCAGAATAGGACAGACCAGTAAGGTAAAGTGAGTTCAGTGCAGGTGCTTTCCAATGCACAAGAGATCCTTATAACCACCTATGTATTTCATGGAATCACAGAATTGTTAAGGATGGGAAAGACTTCTCATATCATCAAGTCCAAGTGTTAACCCAGCACCACTGTGTTCATGACTAAACCAGGTCCACAAGTGCAACATCCACAGGTCTTTTTAACACTTCCAGGGATAGCGAGTCCATCACTTCCCTGGGCAACATTCCCTGGGCAACATTGCCTGTTGCAATGCCTCACCACCCTTTCAGTGAAGAAATTTTTCCTAATATCCAGTCTAAACCTGGCACAATTTCCTTTTCCTCTTGCCCTGTTACTCATTACCTGGAAGGAGAGACCAACCTCCACCTGGCTACAAAGTCATTCCAGGTGGTTGTAGAGAGAGTTAAGATGCCACCTGAGCCTCCTTTCTCCAAACTAAACATCCTCAGCTGCTCCCCATCAGACTTGTGCTCTAGTCCTTTTATCAACTTTGTTGCCCTTCTCTGGCATTTTTCCCTGCAATAAGCACAGGACAGCAAGCCCCTTTTCAGTGGGTACCTTTCCTGCAGTACCTTCAGATATGCCTTTTATTCTTCAGTCCTACAGATATTCTTCAATATTTCAATGCATGAAGAATAAATAGTATAAATTTCATTTTTGTCAGTAGTATTAGCAGACCTAACCAAGCACTGACAATTGCTGACCTTCTTCGAATCACTTCTGAAGTAATGGAATTGCACAGGTTTCTGTGAGAATCTAGTTATTGCTGCAAACTTAGCTACAATAAAAATTGAATAAAGAAGAAAGACCATCATGCTATTTGCTAACTGTGGCTTCTAGCACTGATTGATGAAGACACATTTTCTCATGGATTAAGAATTGATTTGGGTAATTTTTAGAACAAAATTGTGTAACTACTGATTGCACCTGAGTTATACTTTAAAGAACTGTGAATATGAGCTGCATATGAACAGCCATAATAAAGCATCTGATAACTGTGAGCAGTGAACTTTGAAAATAGATATTAGAGAGTCACCTACTGAAATTAATTGAAAACCCTCCAAAATCCTTATTCTGGATCAAGTTGCAGCGTGCACTTCATAGCAGTGAAACATTGATACAACGTCTCTCTGTCCTTCCCATGCTGGTGTATGCTCTGCTTTTATAAGCATCCATCTGTTTAGCTTTCTGTGGTACTTCTTTCAGTCTTGAAGCCTGGATGGTGTTTCATTTGTAGCTTGACTATCACTGGAAGTGGCGATTGCTCTTCTTTCTGGAGGCATCTGAAGGCTTTTATGATTATTGTTGGATCTTATGTCTCTTGTGGTTAATACTGCTGGATTGAAGGGTAGTTCGACTGCCTTGTTCAGGGACACAGGGCCACAGCACAAGGGAGACCCCTCAATGGGTCTCTCTTCCCACTTTGTGACCCCTCAGTGGGTGTCCCCACTTTGTTTGAGTGTGTTACTGATGGCCAGCACCTGTGAAGGACTCACACTGACAGTTTGTGGAATAATGCTCTTTATTAGCACGAAGTTGTGACAGATGAAGGTTTGAGGATTTTCAGTGACAGTATCTCCCTGCATATTCCAAGCGATGCACAGACAAGCTGTAATTCCCAATGAAAGTATTCAGTGCCCACAGAGCGTGGTTCTAACCCAATAGGTGTCCCTGTGGGGGAGAAGACCGGTTCAGCCTCACGACTGATCCCAGCAGTCATGATGGACTTCCCAAACTTCCCCCCATTCCTAACTTGCACTATTTCTTTATGTTTAGGTGGAGCTTGAGTGACTCTGGTCATTCATCTTTTCCTTTCTCCCCTGGCTGACAAGTGCTGTGCAGTTTGGCAGCTACAGAGTGCCATTGAGTTCCCCTCCCTGCAAGGATTTCTACACAACCTGGCCACAGTGTCTCCACTCTGTTCCACCCCCCTTAGCAGAGGCTGTGGTTGTAGGGAATCATGATGGAATAGGTTTCAAGCATGCCAACTGCATTCCATGCAGAGAGTAGCAGCTGCATTTTACCCTATAATTTTTGTGCCACTACATCTGTTCGGATGTGAATACAACTTCCCAGTTTCCCCTAATTTTGTTCCCAGCTATCTTTCTACAGTTATTCCTCCAATTTGCTGCTAGTTCATGGTCTTTCAAAGACTCCATATTTTAGACTGAGCAGGGTACTTTAAGGTGTGGGTGAAGTGCTTAATATAATCATGTTTGGACAGTGCTTTGAGCTCCATTCTTTATTTCCTGCTTAATGTTTCTGAGTGGTTTCAAGTTAATCCTAGAAGTGAGGAATGCTTGAGACTCTTGCTACTGCCTACTAACTGTTCCTTACTTATTACTTGTTTGCTCCTGTATGGTATCCTTTGGGAGTAAATATACAGTCAGTAATTTCAAACAATTTGAGTGTCACTAGAGAGGCTTGGCCAAGGGTTATGATCACAGTTGTGGAATCAGGAGGTATAACTAATTTCAGCACCAAGACTCTTTGCTGTGGTTATATGCAAGTGACCTGATTGTCTCATGGTTCTTCTGTATGAAGATGGTACATTCTCATGGAGAATGTCGACATGAAGCAAATAGCTCCTACATATAAATATCATTATTAAGTTATCCACAAGCACCTTTCTTTCCAGGCAATGGAGGATTATTGGTGTTCCGTACCAAGTACAGCTGTCATTTGTCTCTCATTTCCTTGCAGTGGTCTTGAAGTTACTGAGGAAATGTCTGAGCCTTGCAAATTCTCCTTTTTGCTGTAACCTTTCAGAATATGAAGGACAGCTTGGGGTTCTTACATTTCATCTGGCACTAGGCCAGATTTTACTTCTTTTACTTAAATTTGTCACTTTGAAAATATTTTAATATCATCTGTGTCTTCTGCTCTTTCTTAGAATGTTGTCCTGAAGGAAGAACAGAAGGTGCTTATCAGGCGCTTAGTGAGGCAAATAGAAGAAAAGGAGAAAAAACGAGATGAGAAGAAGGTTGTAACCAGGGATGATGTAGAGGAGTCACTGAAAGCAGTTTTTCAGTTTGTGAAGGACAAAGAACAACTTCTTCAAGGTATGTTGTGAGTTGGAGAAGTGTGGTTTGCATTTTACACACTTGGGATTGAGTATATGTTGTTGTTGTTTTGCAGTTTAAGTAAACATTCAACTTCTTTGTTGTATAAAAAATAGAAAACTTTTCCTCTCCCAAAATTGGGCTTCCTCAACTTAGTATGAGATTGTGGAGGGCTTATACATCAATCCTTCTAGTATTTTGCAAGTATAGAGGCTTCATCTTATTTTTGAAACTCATGGAAATCCTAAGCACTGGCTCTACCAAGATTAAAAATAAAATTATTGATGGCAGGAAAAAGGACCCGTTTTGAGTGCTGAAAATTCTGGCTTCCGTCCCTGTGATTCTCTGGGAGACATGTGACCTTGGTTACATCATTTTGGTTAAAACTGTTGTCTCTCTTTGGAAGAATAAGATCAAGCTGTTTTCAGCATTGATAATGGCCCTTGAAACTATGTAAGGCCATCAGGTTGTAATGTACTGTAGTGTGGAAGAATCTCCCTTCCTTTTCCATTCCCTGTGAAAGCGCCTTTCTTAAAGAAGTTGACATTGTAGGAATTATCAGTTCAAGAAATCAGTAATGAACTTATCTTTTGACATTCTTATTTTAATAGATCTGCGCTCCCAAATTGAAGAAACAAAGAAAAAAATTTCAGAAAAGCAGCGTGAGAGAGATTATTGGTTGGACTACAAAAATGTCGGCAGTAAAATACACGCTGAGAGGATTAGCAGTCTGGAAAAAGACATTGCGCAAGTCAAATACGAACTTGAAAGAACTGAAGGTCAGTTTACAGCTGGTGTAATGCAAGTCTTGCAGGGTCTTTGCATATTGCTGGCAGGAATTAAATTATAGAATTAATTTTAGGTCAAGTTCTAGTAACTTGTATCAGCTTTTCTAGTAATTTGCATGAACTTTTCTAAGAGCACCTAAGACAGGCTGCATAATCCTGAAAAATATAAGTTCAGTTCTTTTCTTTCTTTTCTTTTTCTTTTCTTTCTTTTCTTTTCTTTCTTCTTCCTCTCTTCAGTAAAAGCTCAATGCTGCAAGAAATACATGGAATTACATAACAAGAAGTAAATCCTTCAAACAAGACTAAGTAGCAGATGGGGATTGCTGTCATGAACTGAGCAGGGAGGGACAGAGAAGCTGCCCCACCTGACTAAAGTTCTCTCTAAAAATACAGNTCCTTTCTTTCCTTCCTTTCTTTCCGTCCTTTCTTTCTGTCCTTTCTTTCCGTCCTTTCATTCCTTCCTTTCTTTCCTTCCTTCTTTCTCTCTCTCTAAAAGTTCTTTTATTAAAGAAATTGATAAAGTTTACAGAAATTATGACACTTAAAGAAATTGATAAGCTGGTCCTTTGATGGTTTTCTTGTAAAGTACAGACAACCCATTTAAAAAAAATGTTACTGAGAAGGACAGCAGTTTTTTGTAAAAATAAGTCTACGCATATTTAGGTCACCTACACAGAGGGCTCCCTTGGCAGTCATACTTGAAAATGTTGACTCTGCTGCTGTTGCTTCTCATCATCTACAAGCACTTCACATATTGAAAGCTCCTTTGACAGGAAAGTAGTATGAGCTCATTCTTGGAACAGTCTTTTCTGTGGAGCACACTGGTTTACATGCAGGACTAGAGGGAGCTCTTTACCCGGTGGTCTGGACCTTTCCTCCTAGCTACACAGTGTGAGGGCCTGCAAAATCGGCAGTACAGACACAGGCACACACTGGGAAATGTTTCAGCGCTGTCATTCAGCCATGGAATTAATTTGGGAGCTTATATATTGTGGTACTGAGTGCTTTACAAAGATTTCTTTATTACTGCATTATTTTAAAATCATTTAAATATTTTGCTGTTACATAACCCATGCTTCCAACAGGAGAAGGATGTCCTGGTTTTCTTTCTTTATGTCCCTCTCAGTATGCATGACCGCAGCCAAGCAGCTGGTAGTAACAGGCAGTGACACTGCTCTAAGGGTCTCTGTATATTCTGTGCCAGCCATTACCAGGCATCAGCTACTGTGAATAAGAGCCAGCCAATTATCTTTTTGTCTCTCCAAACTTATTTTACCATGATTAAGATCCGCTCTGTGGTTTCTACATTTCCAGACAGCTTGTCAGATATTCATGCCTGCATTCGGGCAAGATTGGGTTTTTTTCATTGTGCATTTTCTGTGTTTTTAATTGATTTAAAACTTTGCTATATAGCTGCTGAAATATGAAAGTAAAAAGAGAATGGGCTTTTATACAGAATGCCAGTAGAGACAGGCAGTCTGAACTCCTGCATGTCACAGGGTACAGAATGTTGTGGTTTAACAAAAATTCATGGTCCAACAGAAGTGTATTTATGGAAAATCATGTTATAGTGATATATATGTATGTGGCCTATGTAACATACTGGAAAATGATGCTGCCAGTACTGGATGTTTACCATACTATTTTGCTTAACTCCCTAACACTGAACATAGAAAGTGTCTGGCGAGTACAGCCTTCCAGCAGAAATCTAACAAGCTTTCAGAGCAAGGTAGCAACAAAGTGGGCTTGTTCACACCTTGAATGTGTAACAGGCTTAGAGAATAAGCATAGGTGAACAGGTCTCTGTGTGTCCCAGTGAAGGGTTTGAAACTGGTACACTTCATGTTGTCTGGTGGTGACATTTTAAACAAAACAGCTGGAGAGGAGAAGAAGCAAAAGAAAGCCGCACATTCAGGTGATATGTGAGGAAAACTGTAGCCTCTTTAGGAACTGTTCAGACATACAGACATCCTTTTTCATTCTCCAAGTACAACTCTGCTTATTTAGCTGTCTGAAATAATGAAAGAGTGAATTCATTATAGTATGGAAGTACTTCCTTTTCATTCTGCCAAGTCTAGATGGTGGGGTCCAGCTTCCACAGTGTTAAATTAATACACCTTTCATATTTGACTGCCTTTGAGTCCACAGTGCATCCATGAGCAGATATTCATTTACAGGTAGATCAGAAATAGGCTGTCTGCAACACAAGCGCAGTGAAAGACTGAATTTCAACCCTTTGGAACAAGTATGCAGTGCCTTCCTTCAAAGAAAATTACTACAATCTCATTCATTCCTTCAAAAGGAGAAAATATCAAGCAAAAATTTAGAAGAGCAAAATAAAGAACTAAAGGGAAGGATGAAATAATTAAATAGCAAGTGACTAGAACATGAAGCCAAACCTGTTCAGTTCAATATGACACACTTTCTAAATAATGACCACAAGTAATGATAGAAGCAAATCACTGTGGCAATTGCCACATTCTCCATTTTGTCCTGTTATCAAATTAGAACCTTAGAGCCTTAGATAAGTCAGAAAATTTATTAGGCACATTATAATAAGTACCTGAAAAAATGCCATGTGGATAAGGTGACCCACTATATTTCTATATCGAAAAAATTAATTTTCTAAGCAAATCTCTCATTTCCTCCAGGAGCTCTGCTATTGATAGAGACAAAATTTAATGTTCAGATGCCAGTATTTTAGCAGAGAATTGCTTAGGTCACTGCTCAGCTAGCAGTGAGTTGCTCAGCTGTTGCAGTTGTCAACAGAAATGTGTCAGCCACATCCAATTTGTAGTTCTGTAGTTAACACAACTGTTCGTTTGGTTTAGGAGGACAATTTCTGTGGAGAAGGATATTTGAATCCTTTTCTGTGGAGCATGTAAGCAGGTGACACTCACTGATAAGTTCCAGTTTAGTAACGACATGCCAGTTATCTATCTGTTATCAGGAAAAACTGATGTCAAATAATGATTTCTGATTTCCACGTTTTTTTTTGTTTTGAAGAATATTACAGAGAAGCTTTGAAGGTTGTGAAAGAAGAAAATCAGAAACTGTTTGACAGGCACATGAAGTTACTCAGTGAAGAGGCTCTTAAGGTATTCTTTTTGCTTTTTTTAAAAACTGCTAACTGCATTATAGTTGGGGTACATGTACTCTTCATCATTAATTATTTTACTCATATTAAGACTTCAGACTTTTCTAATAAATTCAGAGTAAAATAATACACATTGATTTGGTTATTGCTATACATACATGTACCTTTGTTTTCCTTTCCATCAGAATAGCAATGGGTAGATGTGAGGGCATTTTACAAACAAAGCATAGGAAACTGTGGCACCTTGCACTGACAAGGCTTGTTTGAGAACATGTTGCTTTTGCCACTGCCTTGATTTTGATATTTACACAAACTTCAAAAAGCAGTAACATACAAAGAGATTGCACGAAAATATACATCAATTTGAAAAAAAAAAGTGTTCACTGTACTTGTAAAGTACAACATTTTTTAAATGATACAATAGTGCAGTCTCAGGAAAATGTACGTTTATTGATTCGCTATTTGTTTTTGTCATCTCTGATTTGAAAACATGGTTCACAAATAGCTCTAGTGACAACTTCTTACTTTCACAGAATGCAAAGCATACTTCAGTACAAACCACTAGGCCCATTAGGTGTTGAAATTCCCTGACTTCAGTGCTGGAATTTCCAGTCATGTGAGAACATAATCCAGAGGACTGTGTTTATGGTGATCTACAGGTCATCCCAGTTCCTCCTTTCCACTTTACTGACATCAATAATTAAATTGTAGCCTTGGCTCATTAGCACAGACCTCTACGTGCTTAGGTCACTCATTTGGGATTTTACTTGAAGTTCGTAATAGCTGAAGGTTTGATTTTCTGAAAGAAGTTAAGATTTGAGCAGTACCGATAATATAGAAGAATTTGTTAGGCAAAAAGGGAAATGTCCTATTTTAATATGGGAAATAAAAAAATTGGTGAATTGCTTGACATATAATCTGCTCTAGGCAGGATGATAAAAGAGAAACATCTGGCCTTGTGAACTAAATCCCCTTGTAATCCCTCAGGGGATGCTACAGTCTGTTGTGTGGATGTTTCTTAATTATTTCCTGCTAAAGAGCAGAAGGTTCCTCTTTATAGTATACAGAACTGTCAAAGTTCTGCTCTCAGATGAGATGATCCTAAATTGTGTTTTTCAGAACGCTGTGGGATACTTGGACAAAAACTGTCGCAGGGAGATTGAAGAGAATGAGTGGCTGAAAGAAGAGGTAAGAGGATCACTTGCCTGCAGTTTATCATGGCAGTTCGTGTTTGAAATACTGTGGCCTACGGTCAGAAATGTTTCCAGTCATGGGCCTCGGGAGACTTCTGTTGGCAAAGGAGTGCAATTTTCCAGTAATTAATCTGTAATCCTGAGCAGCAAGCAGTGCAATGTGGTGAATAAAGGTAAGAGGTGAACATCTGCTTTCACAAACAGAGGACCCCCTTTCCTGCCCAAGCTGTTACATGAAGGACTACAATGTTCCATACAATTAAGGATTTTTATTTGGGGAGATTGGGATGCTATATAGTATAAAGGATCAACCAGGTGAGTAGCTGAAGAGGGGAGGTTTGAATCGCATTAAAGTTCTAGTGCTGCTGTATTGAAAGAAAATGGATATTGGAAACGTGTTCTTGAGAAATTACTTGAGACAACATTAAATGGAAGGTCATAAAGAAACCATGAGGACTCTATATTGTAGAGAGGAAAATTCATTGCTTGATTAATTGTAATTAATTGCTTGATAGCTTTTATACTGTCCTTTAATGACAACTTAGAGCTATATACTAGATTCTTGTCAAGGAAAAAATTTTGTGAGCCAGATTTAGGAAACTACTTTTTTTCCATGGTGAAAGTTTGATTTTATTTATTCCAGTCAATATAGGTTCTTTGTTTCAAATCTAAGCATGAGATTGGTGGGTGAAATACCTTTCCTCACTTTTACAGCTTCACAGTTGAGAACTGAGCAAAACTTTTTGGGAAGTTAATAAATGTACTTCTTACTTTTCCATGCCACATCAACAAACCTAGCAGAAGTTTCTTCATTTTAGTTACTAATTTAAGGTACTTGCCAGTATGCAGGGACACAGCTTTCCTTCTTCCCCTTAATGAGCTCTGAGCATGCATCTTTAACTTTCCAGGGAGGGTGTCCAAACCACAGCTTCTGAAGCAATGAGGGTAGCAAAAAGAAATGGGAAAGAAATAATGTTTTATACTGTATAAAGAAACAGGAGCTCAAATCTATACATCCCATCACTGAATGAGTATGAATTCCTTCTCCCTGTCTCACTGAACACTTTAAATTACAGTTTTTACACACATTAGCACTGCCAAAAAGAGAGCACTTTGGAGTACTCTTATGTCCTGACAGGCTCTCACCTCAGAGCTGAGGGATTTGGATTTCTTTCCTCTCAACTAGAAGTTTCCTATGTTGCTACTTTCCTATGTTATGAATTAGTGCTTTGAATTTTGGGGGAAAACAAAACTATTATCACTAACTTCTCCAGTCCTCT
Source organism: Polioptila caerulea (assembly GCA_013397295.1). NCBI lineage: Eukaryota > Metazoa > Chordata > Aves > Passeriformes > Certhiidae > Polioptila > Polioptila caerulea. The sequence continues at coordinate 81,597 of VYXF01009765.1, forward strand.
GAATTCACCCATTCATTTTCTCTGCTTTTCTTACATGGATGAAATATTTTCTCTCAGACTAATGTTTATATGTAGCTGACAGACTGTTTCAGTATTTCCTTTGGGGGAGATAAACAAAAAATTTTAGTTCTGTCTCAGTTCTTTTTTTTTTTTTTTTCTTAGGTTTGGCCACTGAACTGAAAAATGACTTACTAAAATAGCTCTAGATTAGTTACCTCCAAAATTAAACAGATTTGGAGACTTCAGTCACATTTTTCCATGGTTACTGTGTCACACCAAGATGGTGCAAAGCTGCACCACCTCACTGTGCCAAGCCACATCCTGTTACTTTTCAATTTCTAGTCATTTTCACCTTTTTAATGCTTGGAACTAGTTTTAACTGCAATTTTGGATTATTATAGCTGGGTTAATTTGGTTTTGATGAGAATGGATGCTTTCAGATCACTTGGTACTTCTCTTAAGAAGTACCAAGTGCATATGGCAAGATCTTTCCCAGAGTGCATTCCCCTCCCCAGTGAAGGGGATAAGAACTTGCTGGTACTTAAGCAAAAGTGGGAGGAATTGTGGGAACTGAATAACCAGCATCCTTTGGTCAGTATAACTCCACGGGGACAAGGGGCAGAGACCAGTGTGAAAGCAAGTACTACCTGGGGCTTAGCCAATGTCACAGAACCATAGAACATCCTGAGCTGGAAGGGGCCCACAAGGATCCTTGAGTCCAACTCCTGGTCCTGCAAAGCCCCAACATGTGCCTGAGACTGTTGTCCAAAAGCTCCTTGAGCTCTGTCAGGCTTGGGGCTGTGACCATTTTCCTGGGGAGCCTGCTCCACTGCCCAGCCACCCTCTGGTGAAGAAATGGACTGCAAACTTCACTAATTCTGGGAAAGAAGGAATTAGAAAAACAACCCTTGCTGAGCAAGACCCTGACTTTACCTCTGTAAAGATGCTTTTACTCTTTCAAAGATTTGATGTGAAAGCAAAAAAGAAAAATCCAGAACTCTTGTCTAGCAGGCCTGTTTGACTCTAGGAGAAGGTATTTCTGTCAGGGTTGCATAGCCCAATTGTTTGGCTGTGATTGACACACGTGGGCTGGGACAGTAAAAGGGTTCTAACTAAGGTGTGAAAGAACCAGAGAGACCTTCCCTTTGTCTGCAAATGTGTCACTATGTTTCCCCACCAAATCTGCAATCTAGCTTATACAGCTGCATTTTTTCTAAATTTGTCAGAGCTTTCCAAAATTCTAAGACTTTCTTCTATTCTTTTCTTAATTGTCCAAAGGTTAAGATCTACCGAAAGGAAGAAAGTGATTTGAAAGCTTCCGTCAAGCTCCTAGAAGAAGAAAATACCAGTTTAGTGGCAAAACTGATTGATATCAAACTCCATCATCTAAGAGTATCAGGGTAAAAGAACTCTTTTATGGACTCAAAAGTGATTTTTTTTTTAAGATAATGCTCCTGTCTGCCTCTAGAGCTATTTGGGCTCTCCCATATCAAATCCAAGGTAGTTTTTTAGTTGAAGGAAGACAGGATTTGACTGAGTATAGGTGGGAGTAGTCTCTGAAGGATGACAGTAATGTTGTGACTTCCCAAGCACCAAATTTCAGGGAGCAAACTGGGTCCTTAATTAATCTACTAAGACCTAGCACCACTCGCTTTATATCACCGAGGCTAGGAAATAAATTTTTGTGTTGCATTTATATGGTCTCAGCCCCAGCTTTTCAGACTAAGTGCTAAATAATAGTTTTTTCCTTTACTGTTTGCAAAATGTTGAAGGATGTGAAGATTAATTTTCAGATACAGGGAGTTTGCAATCTTGAGTGAAACAAACGACCTGACACTGAGGAAGGAAGAAACCTTGGGAAATGTCTGTCTGCAGTATTAGCTTCTTTTGTATTGAAACGATTTAACTTTTTTTTCCTAGAGAAAGATTGATTTAGCTACAAAATGTCAACACTAATGCCATCAAAAGCACAATGCAACAATGTGAGAGATCCATCTTCAGTTTCCAGTCCCAGCTCAGTGATTTTAGCCATATTGCACAAAAAGTTCCAAGTCTTAAGAAGTGACCATTTTCTCTCCTTTTCAAACTTTGGATTTCTTTGAAGTGAGAGCTGCCAGCTGTGGTCTGAATCTTGGACTGACTGGAGACTATAACATTTGTTTTCTTTTAGTCTCATGCACACAGCTGAACTAAGGCACTAAGAATAAAAATAGGGCAGCTTATTAGCTACTAAGCTACCTGGCTGCCTCCATTGCATTTTTGCCCCGTTGCGCTATTCTGCCTTTGTGGTTAAGCAGCAGTGGCTCTCAGAAAGGGTGGCCTCCATCTCACCCTTAGAGAGAAAATTCAAACTCCTATTATGAGTTTCACTTTATGTTTTTTCTCCATAGGCATTTGTTTCTTACAAAGCAAGCTGGCTTGCAAGAAGAACTTCCTAAGGATGAAATGAAAAGGGAGAGCAGAAAATATGCAGGTAATGCAAATGCCAGCAGCTTATAAAAATTGATAAGTTACTGAACATTTACAGACTTTTTCTTTCTGAAACTTTTTAATCAAACTACCAGTTTGACATGGCGAACACCTTATTTTCCTCTTGATTGCAGCCACCACAGCCATGATAGATTGTAATTTGCATAAGGAGACAAAATCACAATCTATCTGTAATACAGTTTTAAAATTGAAATTGGTTTTAGATTGTGGAATATAATTACTCATCTAGAGCTACCCTGGAATGCAGTTTACAGGCCATCTTTTATGAAGATATGAATCGTATCTTAATCAGACCTTTACTGATCCATATCATAACTTAATTATAGCTTGTCCCTGAGAGGACACTCTTAAACTCTGTGTTGGCTTTCACTTTAAGTGTACATGCACTTTGCAGTCATTCAGCCAATACACTAAATTATAACTAAACCCCTAGCAAGAGCAGATGAAGCTACATGGAGCTCAGCCTGAACTGAAAATCTTGGTAAGCAGTACTGGATTTTGGGCTGAATCTCCATCCCTTCTGGCAGGTGTGCCCAGGGAAAGGATATATCTTTAGGCAAGAAGGAGCATGAGCCTGTGCTTATCTGTTTAGGACAGTCTCTGTGGATTCCTAAGTACCACAAGTTTTATTTCACATCTTTGTGCGAGTAGAAGAGAGAGGATGGAAAAAAAGTAGAAGAAAGATGATTCTAACATATCTCTTTAATATAAAATTAAAGAAAAATGGAACTCATACAGTTGTGAATACATGAAGAAGTTTCTTGAAGTTCTGATCAGTCCCAGCCATAGGTGGGCCTTTTGAAGCCATCAGGCACCAGCAAACATGTTGACTTAGACTTCTGTATTGAATACTGTTTACTTTGAAAACCTTTGCTAGACTTTTGCAATAGTAACCTGGAGGAGAAGGCTTTGTTCCAATAAGCTGGGTCACTGTCCGAGGCAAACCTGTAACTTGGCAGTCCATGTCCAGAATCCTCTATCATCCTGAGAATTAGTCAACTACAGATGTGGTCTCTTCAGGGGAGTTATAAGTAGACTAATTGTGTTTCAGGAACTTGTGGTTATGTACTATAGATACACAAATGTGGGTATAGAAGAAGTTTATACTTGTTTTTGTTGCCTTTCTTTTTCTTTTTAATAAGATTAATTTTTATTCAGGGCTCTACATGATTTAAGTTGAACTGATAAAAACTCAGTTTTTTCCCTGCCTCCTCCCACAGATCCATTAGTTCTAACTTCAAAAAATTTCAGTCCCTGGGTCTTGCTCAGAAATTGTGAACAAAAAACACATAAAAAACCCCAACATAAATGAACTTTTGGCTTGAATTGCCAATTAAAAATGCTACCAAGCTGTTCTTTGCACCACACAGGCTAAGCCATATTAAAGATGGTAGGCAATGCTCATATCAAGTACTGATTCTGACTTCCATAAGGCTTAACAATTACACACACTTCGTTTTTCTTCTCTTGAAAAAGCAAAGACAGATGGAAAGAGGCTCAGAAGTGCCTTTCCAAAGATTCGATCTAAAACAAATTATGAGAAGCCTCAGGACAGTGATGAAAAGCTGTGGGGAAAATTCTCTACTCCAGCCCTGGACAGCTTGTTGTATGAAGATGAAGAAGAGTTCCAGGTATGAGTTAGAGTTCACTGACAAACATTTTTCAGTGTGGAGCATGAGCTACTGTTGGGATCATTGTTTCCAGTGGTGTTATGGCATCCAGTGTCTTTTACCTGGTGAGCAATTCAGATGCTTGACTGTAGTGCTCTGGCGCTGTTTGGGACAGTTAGGTCCCTCCATGTCCTTCAGATGCTGGGCCAAAAGAGCACAGCTCCTGTGTTCTAAGGACCAGCCTCATGTGTATGTTTTGGATACCTCTGGGCACCTCTGATACCATGAGGCACGTGTTTTGGCAATTGAATGGTGTCCCAGGAATCATCCCACGGAGTGTCAGGATGAAATTCCCCTAGAAAGAATTCTGAATGTCACCTAATGAGAGATTGCTTGGATAGTAATGGACTGATCCTTTAGAATCTGTGCTGCACAGTAGCATTAAAGGATCAATATTCCTTCAACAGAAAGCCAGGATGAAGGTGTTCCTGGGTGCAGACCAGGGGTTGAGAAAACTGCACATTGGCCTTTCCTGTAGCTGATTGACTAACCCAGCAGAAAAGCTTTCCTTTTCTTTCTCCCCCTGAATTAATTTCTCTTGAGTTGACCAGAGAGAGACTCACAGGTTTGGAGAAGACCAGAGCCAGTGCAGATGTGGCAGAAGCAAATGGCTGGGCTTGGACACCTCTCTTTTTGGCAGGAGTGAGCTGTTTCATTAGTTTAATTCTTCTTAGAAAACTGAATTTGAGATTAGAATTTTTGGTTTATAGAGAAGGTGATATTGGTGAAAACACACAGGAGAAGAAGAGGGCAGCATGGCTGTAGCCTCCTAAAATGAGTTGGCTTGCAAAAGAAGCCCATTTTTACTGACATTATCAAACAGAACTCCAGGGCAGCATCTCTACAATTCTTTTAAAAAGAAAAGTTGCTGGGTTTTTGTTTTTTGGGGTTTTTTTGAAGAATGGTTGCTTTCCTATGAAATTGCAAAGGAAACATATTCTTTCTTCTTAAGGCATACTCAAAACTGGGACCTCTGAAGAGAAAGCTGTATGTGGTTGGAAAAGCTGTGCCTACTTGTAAGGAACCAGAAGAAATGCCAAGTGGGAGCCACAGAGAAGAGGACTCTGGTAAAACAGATGGGCATATCACAGCTGAGATGATCAAGGCCTTATTTAAGGAAAAAGTTGATGAAAACCAGACAAGCTGTGCTGTTTATACAGAAATGTAACATTCTCAGTTCATTAAATATTTGCTCTCTTCTGTGTGACATGGGGCTTTGAGAAAACTATTTTAGAGTGCCTGAATCATGATTATAAGTTTCATGAGAGGTATGTCTGTGTGCAGAGGCTAATTGAAAGGTTCCTTTCCTTACCACTGAGAGAGGTCTTGTGCACTTTTTGGGGTGTTCAGTCCACGTAGCAGCACATGTATCTACTAAAAGGTCCATGCGGTCTCCACTTGCAGATGTGGAATTCCCTCTTGATCAGACAGTGAATGGATAAATGCAGGCTGCCATAAAACACAGAATGGTTACAAAATACTTAATGCTTCGCAAAAGCAGAATTATTTTATGCAAGCATAATTCAACAATTGCTATAAATTGAGTTTTTGATTGTTTTTTTAATCTGTCTCCACAAGACCACTAATTAAATGCATTGAAATAAACAAAAAATACTTTAAAAACAATTTCAAACCAGCTTAAAAATCTCTAAGGTGTTAAACATTTTGTTTGTTTAGAATTGGCCAAAGATATCAAGTAAGGCCATATCCTGGGTGTGTGGCTGGTCTCTTTGAACATATATCTCAGTGCATTGATGCAGTGGGGGGTCCCTCTGGACACCCTCTCAGCAGCACATGACAGGTCCTTCCCACACGCAGGCTCTGACCCGTGCATTTCCTCATTAGAAACTTGGGACAGCATTGAATAATCTGACTTAAACCCTTGACAGGATAATCAGCTGTTTGGAATAAAGCTTTTTTAAAAAGTTTAGTTTTAAACAACCTGTATCTATGTGCAGTATCTCAGTGTATCTGTATTTCAGTGCAGGCACTTCTGGTTTTCCAAGCACACTCAGCTGTTCCTGCCCAGCAGGTGTCTCCTTGGGACACAGGTGAGTCCCACTGGTCTCTGGGCTCCACTGACCAAGCTCCTCCGAGGCTGGGATCACAAGCAGACAGGTAAAGGTGGCAGACTCCACCTCACACTGACTTCTCACTTCTGTGCCACGTGGTGAACAGTAAAATGAATTTGGTCATGCTTCTGCTGTAACCCAGTGGAGTTACTGCCAAGGCTGAGTGTCCATGGAATAGGGAGCTGCACTTGGGCAAGCCCAACAGAAGCCTCCCTTGGGCTCCCCTGCCTTGCTTAGAGTGCAGCACAAGCCCCATGAAATGGCTGACTTGAAAGAGAGATTAGTTCTGCTCAGTGATTAGTTTAGCTTCTCCTTTAGATGCAGAATTAGAATGTTGCCTATACTGAATGGCTTTTCTGTTAAAGAAAGGCCTCTCCTCCTTCCCCCCACTCCCCAGAGGGGATTTCCATTTTGCACTGGTGTAAATGTAGGGCCCATCTCTAGGCTTCTCTTGGCTCATGCCCATAATGCATAACACCATGTGCAGGACATATGGCAGGACAACATCAACCTGCACCTTGGAAAAAAGAACCCTTGGCTCCTCCAGCCAGTTCAGCCTTTTCCCATAACAGTCTGTTTGGTTGAGAGGGAGTTAAAAAGAAATCCCAAACATGCTAATTAGGGTACAAGCCACAGGCAGCCTGCATAAGCCAGAAGCAACAGCCTGCAGCAAAACATATTTAGTGAAGTGTCCCAAATCCCCTTGATTTCTACAGGATTAGCATTAAGGCCACTTTGAGGCTTTCATATGGAGAAAGCTTGGTCTTCAGCCCAAGGCATCTGGATTTGATAAATTTGTCACTGGCAAAATCTCTCAGAAATGAGCAGCATGTTGTAAAACAGGGGGCTGATCAGTCACTCTCTGGCAGCACAGCCAGTGCTTCCAAGCCCCACTTGGAGTTCACTACTGCAGTTAGGACCAAACTTATGGGAGTCACCCCCGTATTCCCAGCATTATGAAATACCTTTCCTTTACTGTTGCACAAGACAACTCTAGGATGCAAGCAAGTGTCCAGCTGTCTCCACAACCATAATCCAAGCTAAGCTTCATTTGAGCTGGAGTTATGTGTTTAACTAGAACACAGCTCAAAGGAACTTGCAGTTTCAACAGGAAGGGAAAATCCAACAAGTATTCCTTGGAATTCAAAATTAAAGAAATACAAGCATCACTCAAGTTGCATGAAAATAGAAACCATTTTAACAGAACTGAGGTCCATGAGCTGGAAGTGAGAAACCTCAATCCATGGGATGTCTAAAAAGCACAATGGTGAGAGGTGTGCTGAGAGCCTGCATCCACTCCAGCGATGAAAGGAGCTGCTTACCTCAGCACACTGCTGGCTTGAACCCTCTCTGAGCAACTGCATTGCACTGCTTTACAGTCTGGCTGTGCTGGTATGATCTCCCCCAGCCTGAGCCGCAGGGAGTGTGGGTGATTTCACTTTTGGTCTGGTTTTTGCAAGGTTTGCAGCCTCGGCTGCAGCGAGGTTATATAACAAGGCAATCTTTCCACAGGTTGAGACCTGCACGTTTTGGGAAATGAGGGCAAGAGACTCGTTCTGCAGCATTTGTTCTTGTTTGGCTGCTTTCTGGGAGAGAAGTTATTAAACCCTCTGTTTCTGTGGGCTAAACGGAGTTTGCCAGAATAAGGTCAAGGCAGAAGCTAACGGACTGAAAAGTTACACTGTAGTGACAAGCACAGAACAGAGAAGCCATTGGCATTAGCGTCTTTAGCCACTGAGGTTTTGCAGCTGGATGTTCCTCCAAAAAAGGCTTTTCTTTGGATTTTGAGTCAACTGTGAAAGTTAGGATGTTTTTTGCAATACTGCATTTCAGAGCTCATGTCCTGCAGTCTCCCACAAACACCATATTGTTTTAGGACATGACATGGCAACAAGATGCCAACAACTGTTCCCATATGTGGACAACTGAACACTGGGCCATGCTGAAAAGCAGGATTTAACATGGTGCTGGATCGATGCTCACTTAATGATTAAACAAGAAGCTAAAATTGTATCCAATACTGCTTTTCTAAAAAAAAACCCCAGTACTTGGGCAATTGCTGTATCTGGCACAGGGAAGTTCAGCAGTTACAGCCAAGAACAAAGCAGAGATCCATGCTATGAAAATAAACCCAAGACCCAACTGCTCCTTGTGTACTGCAGCTGCCAGATATCCAAAACATTATGCTTGCACCCAATGCTTACACATTCTCTGTACCCATTATCACCTCACATAGAAATTTAAGCAAATTGGCTTTTTGTTCCAAGGCTTTTTGATCTTTGTTTCAGGAAATTCCACCATCAGAGAAGGATGAAAAGAATTAAATGTGTTTTACTCCCTCTTAGACTGATCTGTTACCTTGAGGAGGCCATCTCCCATAGTATTACTCAACCTGCAGGTAGAGAAAGGGGCTGAGTAGGTGGCAGCATGGTTACCTTCAGGGAACCTGCCCAGGGCTCTCTCCTCCCCACTCATTCTCCTGATCCAGCCCTGATGCAGCTGAACAATCAGCTAAGTCCCTCTGCTCTCCAGTTTGAACTTGGAAAACAGCAGCATCTCACAGATTATTCTTGTTGGGCAAACTCAGTGCAAGATGTCACGCCTGTTTCTGCTCTCTCCACTGTGGTGTGAGAGCTCCAAAGGTCAAGTCAAGAGATTCACAACAGGCCAAGGAGAAAGCTCTTGTTCAGTTTACATATGCTGCCATTAGCACAGCTATTTTGTCTGTATTCAGCACATTTTTTCATTGCCCCTCACATTATCTTGTCAATCTTCTGCTCCCATCAGCATTTACTATCGTTCCCAGTGTTTTTAGCACTTCATTCTCATTTCTCTGCCACAATCTTTATCTCAATTATGTCATGGCCGTTAAGTTGCAATTCATTTATGTTGCTACAAAATTTGTGTCAGGCTCTGGAAATGGGCACTACAAATGAAAGATGCAGGGTTTCACCCTGTCCCTTTTTCTTGCTGAAGGGCTGTTTGGCAGCTGGGAACGTCTGTGACTTGTTCTGGCAGTTGGCTGAATTGAGCCTCTGGTGTCACAAAGTCACGCAAAGACAGACTTTAAACACGTCCTGAGGTACCAGCTCAGTTCTTTGAAACAAAGAAGAGAAGCAGCAAAGGAATTTAGATCTCTCTTCAGATGAAGACTCTACATTTGTGTTGTTAGAAAACTCAGTTAGGAGCTGTTCTTGTTCTGGCAAAAGTAATTGTCTCAAGAGGTAAATCCAGTTGTTTTCATTAGATAATTCCTGATTAAAAAAAAAATAAAAGTATTGCAGCTATTCTGACACCAGTTCCCTACACGAAGCTTTAAGAGGAACTACATCCCTCTGACAAAGCACTCCATCGTCCTCTGCTTGCTAAGGGCAGGCAGCTTCCCTACACAGTTTGCTCCTGTAGATTAAACAGCATCTCAACTCAATTCTGAAGAGAACCAGATTTTCACAACTCCCTATTACTGAAAAGTGCCAGTAATTAAAAAAAAATTTAAAACTCTGTGCACTGTGATTTTTACATTAAGCTAAACTGAGTGTTATTTCAGTGATACTGAAAAGCAAACACCTACTGGGAACAAAGCAAATGAGAAAATACTACTCAGGAAAATTCTCAAGCCAGTTTGTCTCCAAAGAATAAACCAAAGAGCAAGAGCTTTTAGCAAGGACTTCAGCAAAACCTAATCTGCACAGCAGCTGTTCCAAGGAACACAGAGCAATGAAGGAGCAGTAAACGGTAACAGGAGTTCAGCATCTCTGCAGAAGACATGGGTTTGGGCGTTTGCAATTCTTTGGTGCTTTCATGATTTGCAGCCTCAAGTCCACAGCCACACAGAGAGTCCGAGGGATGAAAGAGATCTAAGAACACAGAACTCTCCTCAGCCAGAAGGTTCAAGTTAGACTCTGCAGAGAGCACCACAGACCTAAGAAGAAGGTTGGGCATCGCTTTTATCATAGCTCATCAGGCTGTGGAGGAGGAGGAAGGTCTACCTTCTTCCTTCACACAGGGTCTGGACTGTATTTCAGAACAATCTGTACCCTGGTAGTTACTGATATAGCTAACAGGTCACAGATGGGCACCTTTTTTCCAGCTGGCCCCCAATTCAAACAATTCACCTTTTTTACATTCTGATCACTAGCAAACCTGAGTTGCTCTCTGAGGGCACTGTCCCACACAGAAAGCCCCAGTGGTAGGAAGGCAAAATTTTGGTAAATGAGTATGAAAATCCCCAGATCTGGGTGTGTGTATTACACACCCTGTAATAGGTTCAGGGGTTTTTTATTCATGCTTTGAGAAAGAAATTTTAAATCTACTGACCTGTACTGCTCAGTTTAAGATACCCTGGCCTCCAGGACAAGCCTCAGGTTGTTGTGAGGAGCAAAGTTCCACTTCTATCAACTCTTCCTGTGTCTAATTACAGAAGATGGTCTCAGCAAACTGTTCATAGCTGTTCCAGCACTACCTTCTGCTGGAAGATAATAATAATTTTTGGGGACATATTTATGCTTCTTGCTGAGTTATAAACAGTACGAGTTTATTGCCATGAATATTCTGAGAAACTAGAAGATGGTGAAATATCACGTTAGGTCAGGAAGAGGGAGATGCCTTGTTGCTGGAACACTGAGGCTGTTCATGACGCCAGCCCAGGGAAGAGGCTGCATGGATCACGTCAGCCACAGGTTCAGAGTGCTGCACTTCCTGCAATACAATATGCACGGATGAAATACATTTGGTATTTTATTAAGTAAACAAAGCAATTATCAGTGCACATTTTAAGCAGCAAAAAGAAAAGAAGCACCTCAGACTTTCATACCGTAACAAAAGTTCTGTGGAAGCTGCATTTTATTTGAAAATCCACCCATTTTTGCTAACATACATTTTAATATTTTAAACAAAAATAGAATCTGCAGAGACAATGCAGCAAGTATGCTTAATTCATGTACAGAATTGCTTTCGTATCATTGACTATCCTTCTGAAGGCCCCACTCCACCCAGAAGTTACGATGTATTTACACAAAGCACCGATCAACAGCGCTACTTGAATTCCTCGTGAACGAATACCCACCAGACACATGTAAGGAAGCTACTTCCCCCTTTTTACTTCCTAAAGGTACATGATCAGAAACGAGCCAAATGTCAAGGCTTCCCCCCCAACACACAACACCTCAATTTATTTTTTTTTTTTACAGAAAAGAAGGAAAGTCTTAAAGTGAAAGCAATTCCTCACATTCATCTTGGAAAGGCCTTATAATGTCAAATGTAAAAATAATGACATGCCAAGCACAAAGCAATAAAGTTCCTTCCCAATGCACTAATGCTGAATTAAAAATGTAGTGCTTCTTCTAGTCAGTTAACTGTTCCCTTGCAAAATCCTAGGCACAGAATTGACTATAAGGATTAATGCATTTTACAGCTCTTCCCTAATTCCCATATATACTGAGAATTCATTAGATTCAGACCTTTAAAATATTTAGTGCTCTGTATGTCAGCTGAAAAGCATTCTGAATCAGATTCATTCTTTGTGGATAAAAATCAGACATACTGTATACATCCATACTCATTTTCATAAGGAGGTTTTTTTTGATACAATATTAATGTTAAATTGATAATCATAAATAAATACAAACAATAATACATAAGGAATGTCTACTGCAAACTGAATATATAATTTTTAAAAAAAGTTAATTTCCATTACTGCTGTGCCTACATTTGTGAGGACTGAAGAAAAGGTAACTGCAGAATTAAGAGTTAGGACTCGACCCTCCCCTGCCCAGAGTCTTGTTTCGAGTTACGGTAAAGGACACATCTCCAACCCAGACAGCATTTCCAAACACCAATATCAATTTCCAGAATAAAGGCTGCTCTTCGGACGTTACCAATTAAGGATATCATTAGAAGCTGAGAGCATTGACGTGTTAGTCACCAGGACAAAAACAGATCTTGGCCTTAATTCATGGCAATTCCTGGCTTTGGGTTGTGTACTGATGTCTTCTTATGGAGGTGTCCCAGCTTCCTTCATTGGTCTTCATCATTTCACTGCATCACTTAATGGAAGAGGAGAGTTTGAGAGACTGGAGTTCATCTTTTTCCTGGAAGTGGGAGTTTACTGCTGAGCACATCTTTTTGGAAACGTTCCTTTCTCTTCCATCTAACACAGTTACATAAACTGAATCTGGAAAGATGAAAAACCCTGAGGTTAACATGCAACAGAAGTAGGACTTCACTCTAAACTTTTTTTCTTCAAAAATTTCCATTCTTCTGATGCCCAAGCTACCCCATGATCTGAAGTTTTGAACAGAAATAAAGTATTTTTAAAAATCAAGGCCAGGAAACAACCAAAAGCCATCAGGATGTTCTTCCAACGACACCAGCCTTTGGAATAGCTCTGCATTAAAAATAAAATCCACCTAGTTATCCATGCAATATCGTCACCAGCAGAAGCATAACACAGACCAACAGCATTATGAAGAGAACTCGGTCATTTTTCATGTTGAACCAGAGGAAGTGCACAAAGAAAAGCAGCTGCTGTGTGCAACGAGCCTTCTCTCTCTTTATACTATGAATTCTTGAATTTCTTTTTCATGTTTTCACTCATTTTACTATTCAATTCCCGCCTGCCCCTGAGTGGTCAAAACCAGCACAACTCCTCCACTGCACCTCTGTACCAAAGCAGGTCCCTGGCATGTGTGAAACAAGCACCACCTCCTGCACGAAGGGAACTCTCTGGTCAAGCCACAGGGAAGCGCACGAGCACTCTGCCAGCAGCACTCGGGGCTCTGCTGCTAACGGGGAACTCTCAACATTCTCCTGATGAGATGGTAAATACCAGGCAGCACCAGGTCCTTCTCCCTAACTGCAGTGAGTACCACATGAGCTGGTTCTATTTCCAATGGACTGAGGCAAACTCAATCAGCCTCTAAACCACTGAAGTTAAATACACAGAGTGTCCAAGTCACTTCCACAGTGCTTCCAACTTAACAAGATTTGGTTTTATTTCCTTCAGAAACAGTTCTAGCCATGTCAATAAAACTTGAACTTTTTTGTTTCATATCACAAACACCAGCATCTTCCCAGAATAATGGACAATACCTAAGTTGTTCTACAAGAAATCCTGGAGAGAGAGCTCTGCAAAGGGATCCTTTCCTGAAGCTCTGTGAGGACTCTGACTGGAAGGGCTGGATGCTGCAGACAGCTAGTAAGAAAGACGACAGAGAAAGGGAAAGAAAAAGAAAACAAGGTCTCAGAATGACAGAATATGAAAGCTGAACGTGTAATGAAAGGACAAGGGGAGGTTAAGAGGCAAACTTGGCAGAAGTCAACTATTAAAACAAGGTGTTTGGTCATATGGAAAACAAAGCCTCTTCAATGGTTGGTGTAATGCAGAAACAAGCTGGACATGACCCTCCAGAAAGGAAATGCCAGTGGCATTTGCAAACAAGCAGATAACCTCACACTTTCCCAACAGTTTTCTTCAAAAGAAGATATAAAACATACAGTCTGACTCCTCTGAAACAGGTTAGTCCTCTCCCCGCTTTACTGGGAAACCTAGAGCCTGGCAGGGAGAGATGATGCTGGGGTCTGGCCAGAGCATGGCAGCTTTCCAGATGGTTTCTCCAGAAGGAAAAGCTCTCAGCATCTTTTCTTGTCAAAATAGGATGCATATAAAAAGAGGCTGGATAGCAGAGAATAGATAATTCTCAATTTGGGACCTAGAAGGAGAACACGGGATATATTCTGTGAGTAGGAGAAAAAAGAAAAAAAAAAAGGAAAAAAGATGAGAGTTTCAACTGCTACTGCAGCCATTTTAGGTGAGAACTGAAGACTGTGACTGATAGTCTGTACACTCATAAAAATTGCATCCTACAATCATATACCTAAAGCACTACACCACAAACTCATATAAGGCACATAACTTAAGAGGTGGGTAATATTGGCATTCCAGCTGCAGCTGCTGGGAAGGACCAATAATCTGCAGCCTGTACTTGCAGGAGTATCTACTATCTGCTGATTTATTTTTCCCTCTGTGCTAGTACTTTTCCTGTCATAAATGGTGTTTTATTAAAACCTATCTGCCCTCCCCCTGGGTAGAACATGCATGTTTTTGCAGTTAGAAATCAAAGTCTGCATCCTCCAATCTGGATTCCTCACTGGAACAGTTTGTTCAGAACCGAGTCACTTGTACTCCGTGCCTGTGGCAAAAAACACTGCATGAAGACCTTTTCCTCTGGAAATGCCAAGGACCTGCCAACCTATGCATGACAGGGAATCTGCTTATGGGAATTGCTTGCAGAAGTGCTCAGAGTGTAAATACCGCCATTGCACATTTAAATCTTACTTATGAATGTCTATTTCGGAAACCACATGAGCAGAAGGACTTCCTTCAGGATCAGTACATGCTTGATCTGCATTGGAATCTTCATCTCCTCCCAAAACCCCACTCCCAAGGGGGCACTCAGATCCAGTCACCAGAAATAAATTATGGAAAAGTCGTGAAACAGAATGGGAAATGCTTGAGAAGCAGTTTCAGGATGTCAGAATTTCCCCTCTGAAACTTGTTTCTTCCCTTTGGAAAGCCATAGGCAGACTAGTGATATGGTCCAATAGAGTCCCAACTTCAGCAAGGAATCCCTGCTGCCACTTGATTTCAGGAGACATTCTTCCTCTTCACGGTCAAATGCCTTGAAGTCATACTAAAACTCCTATCAAACTGAGCTGGCAAATCTCCAACCCATATTGAGTCCAGAGTAACATCCCAGTTTGAAAGCAGTGTGGAAGACTGGTAGGTTAGAGTCACGTGTGCAACATCAGCACGTAACCAGACAGAGGGGAAATTTCAGGAAGCCTGTTCAGGTTAAAATTTGAGGGAAAAAACCTGACAATGCTATTACCCAGATGCCATAATTAAATTCTTACAAGACACAACTTCTTGCAGTAAATACATATTTTAACAAGATTCCTCTAATTATTAAAAAGGAGGCCTAAAAAAAAAAAATACATGGAAAGTATAGTTACAGTTTCCTACATTGCACCTCTCCAGATTACAGTTTATAAATAGATGTGAAAACCAGGACCACTCTTAGCAGTTTCTAAGGAGAAGCACTTAAAACAACAGTGCTGGCCAAGAGTTTCTCTAGTGCTGATCTAACTGGAGCTGTGGATTTAGGTCCCCTCCTGCCCAGAGCTGCAGTGATGTGAAATGCACCGCACTGTGCTGCTCAGACAGATTAGTCTCACCTCCAGCATCAGCCTCAGCCATCACTTCTCACTGCCTCCAACAAGGACAAAGCTCCCTGGAGTCACAGTAAAACCCAAGAACCCGTCCATAAGCAAGCACTGGGCTCATTGCCATCATTAGCTACATTCTGGTTTCCCATGAAACGAGTCTGTCAAGCTGTTCTAGCATATATTTTATGGGTAATGTGCCAAAGCAAGCACCTCTAAGGACTCTTTCTGGCATAAGTATGTCCTGAACCTCATACCCTGTTCTTACACCTTGAAGGGTTTCAAACAGCCCTCAAAAAAAAAGCCCCTACACTCAGCCAAAAAACAACCACAAAACACACCCACCAAAGCAACTTACTCATTTGCACATTTACCTCTTCTCCATCACCCAGGTGGTCACTCCTGCTTCCTGCCGTGTACAATTGGCTGTGTTAATAACTGCAGTGTTACAATTTACACAGATGCTGGCAGTAGGTGGAGTGATTTCTTTATTCTGTTTTAAATCTCAAGTTTTGCACTACCCATCTGCTTCCCTCTCCTAAGGCTATGTCCTTCTGGGCACACTCACACCAGAACACGTGACATGTGAAGGCACACGGATTTGTCCCAGCTGGACTGTTTTATGTTGGCCAACACACCACCACTGTTGGTTAACCCTGCTGCTGCACATCGCCACACCCGGGCCTTGTGATGGGCAGACACATCCCAGCCCCTGTGCATCAGGCAGATCTGGCTTGTCTGGAACATTCTGCATTTGCTGTACTGCATCACATCTGCCATCCCTCTGCTTGAACAGTGATTCAGCCTGCCCCCTCCTCAGACATACACACACACACTTCCCCCTCACCAGCTACAATGTCATCAAACAACTCCAACCATTCTCACTGCTCTGGGTAGCACAGCGTAACAGTTTGCAGCGGGTAATGCCCACTATTTTAGCATGATGAAAACTTATTTTCCTTCTCAGGAGGTAAATACTGCAAGATAAATATTTTCAAAGAAAAATTACACACCTTTCAAAACTATGAATGCCTTCTGCACTCAGATTTTCACATAAGTGACTGTTCTAGTTTAATTCTCAATTATTTAAAATTATTTTGCCCTTAAAAACCAAACTACCCTTGCTTTTGACTGGAACAATTAGGAAAAAAATTGCAAGCATGTAGGGAGAACACTTGGAAGAGAAGCAAAATAGGTATGCCTAGAGATAGAAGAAACTTGTTTATTAAGACTAACCCTTGAGAGTACCAAGTTATGAACAACAGTTTATTTTATAGAGGAACTGCACAACATTAAGATGCCTCTTTTCCCAGCGTGTTTTCAACTCACTACAACTTGGCAATAAAATGTTTGGCAACAACTTCCTATCTGTCTGTCATCATGCTTTTAAGCACCTTCAGCTTTCTTTACTGCAGACAACACCCAAGATCCATCAGGAGACTGGAGGTGATATAATCTGGTGCTTTAAAAGTAAATATGAAAAACAATTTCGTTTTTGGCAGTGATGATGCCATGGGTAAAACCATTAGTAGAAGAATGGTGTTTCCAGCGATCCATGTGGGCAGTTTGAGCTGTGTGCCTTTCAGATAACCATTATGAATTCTTTAAGATTTGGTTACTGACCCCATGAACACACGTTTCTATTTCTTTTACTTTCCTTTTTCTATTTCTGGCACAAGAGCAGTAACTAAACTTAAACTGCAGAATATGCTCTCAGAAGAGCCTCAAGACTCAGCACACAATACGTTCAGGGTGATAGAAGTGTCATTCCCCTCTGTGGCTATACATTAATAAACCCTGCTGTGTGTGGGTAAGCTCCCACATACAGCCCTTGTTTCATTTAAGATGCTTTACTGGTGTCAGGCTTCTGAAACCTCAACACCTTCCTGCATCACAGACTGGGTGTCTCAGGGAAAACCCTTCTTGGTCGCAGCAAATGCTGAGTCAAAGGGTGTGTTTTCAACGAAATTAATTCTCACAGGAGCCAAACATTGTCAGATAAGAGAATAAATATAGCTCCACACACTTCACTTGTGACAAATTCCTCTTTCTCCTGTTCTGACAGCCAGCTGGGATTCAACCTAGGCTACGCCTTGCAATGTCAAATGAGACAGAAAGGCTCACTGAGCTATTCAGACCCATCTACCTGTTCATAACTAAATCAGGCAGGTAGGCAGGTTTTTTTAAGGATCATTTCTATTTTTTTTATGTAGAGAAAATTCCTATCCTTGAGAATCCTTTTACTTGGTCAATATTTAAAAACTGTTGTAAACACTATCTGTCCTCCTGAAATGGTTTAAAACCTTTGCGAAAAATACCAGATCACTTAAGCGACAGTGAAGGCACAAAGCAGCTCTCAGAAGTCCAAGACAAAGCCAGTTGAGAACTGCATTTCTAGCTAAGGAAATCTAACAGCATCCCTTTTGGATAAAGCATTTGAAGGGAGATAATTAGAAAAAATCCTCGTATCCACAAGGCCGTATTTTGAAGACAATGGGCATAGCCCACTGGCAGCACACAGCAGAGCCTCTTTTTAAAGGATCAGACTGAGGCACTGCAAAATGCTTGTGGCTCTTTTTAGTTCCAGCTTACTGAATTCTCTTCCCTTCACAGTCTAGTCCCAAACACTGCACTTACACCAACCTATACCTAGGTGAAGTTACACATGAATGCTTTTAAACAGTCACCTACAGACTGAGCTCTTTATAGCAAGATCAAAATACAGGCACAATGTATTTCATTTTTCTAATAGAAGTTTGATGTAGAGAGTGAACTTTGTAAAAGAAACATCTGATAGGTGAGTAAAACCACACTTAATCCTGGAGCTTCAGTGTGCCAGCTAAATGTACCTCTGTCTCTAACTGCAGTTCCCAAACACAAAGTTAATGAGCTCAGAATTTTCCAAAAATAGTATGAAGGCAGTCAGGGTTATCCATTCCCTCTTCCTACTTTTAAAAATGTTTTTCCTACCGTAAAAAAAGCCTCTCTCTTAAGATGCCTACTGGGTTATAAAATGAGTTCAGACAGAAATTTCCCAGTGACAGACATCTGTAAAACAGTAAACCAAACCAATAACAGGCATGTATTTAACTCCAGTTTTGATGCAGTCAGTTCTGAGCAGCCCTTTGGCACACTCATTCCAGTAGGTCGGATCTGGACAGAATACATCCCGAGAAACAGATAACCAGGGGATTTAGGGAGCATTCCATCTAAGGCAGCCCTTAACAGGGCAAGGCCAGGTAGATTGGTAATGCTGTTGCACATCTTCACTGTGCTGCAAATGCAGTCTCCTGCAAAACCATGGAGGAGCACAAAACCCACTGGAGACTACCACGGTTAAAGCTAGATGGATGTGCCGTGTGCCTCCCACTGAGGTGGTCAGGAGCAACAGCTGGGGGTGGGTTGAGGTTCCACCAAGTTTGATTCCACAGTTTTTTCAAATCCATCTAATGCAATCATGGACATAAAAGGCTCCACACACCCTGTTTGGCCCCTGCAAAATGCTGTAATACAAGCACACACCGTGCACCTTGGGTACTTTATAATCTAATACTTTTAAGTGTAATAGGGGAAAGAACAGTGACATACTTAGGAAAAAGCTGTAATAGCCAATCTCACAAAGCCACACTCTGAGGGCAAAGCAGCACTTTGGGGAAAACGCTCATCTTCAGGAAAGAGCATAGACATCAGCATCTCCTATTAGTTATTGTCACATTTCCAGAAAAAACAATGCCTGAAAAAAAACCTACCCTCTTTACTTTGGTAACACAAACTTGCTGCTGTCAACATGGGTACAAGCAGATAAGAAGCAAGCCTCCCAAGAACCACAGGCCTTGTGCAATAATTTGCACAACACAAATAAGAGATATTAATTATATCTATGTATAAAATTACCACATTAAATATACTTCTAAAGAAACTGCCTCGTGTAATTCATTCCCAGCACCAATAATTTGAATATACACACCTGTGCTCCCGGTACAGGGCCAAAGGGGTTTGGTGGTCTCATGACTGGCTGACTGTATATCAAAGTTGGCTGTGTCATTACTGGGATGCCTCCCATCTGTGATGGCTGAAAAAACCCAGACAGCATCAAATCACACACAGCATTAATACATAGCAAGTATCTCAGGAGAGAAAGGAAAATGGCAAATGTGTGAAAAGTCTTGGTCATATTTGAGATATGCAACCATGTGAGATCCTTCTACAATATTCTGCATGTAAAGGTAACCAAAAAGGAACATGAGAGCCTTTCCAAGGAATTTTCTCAGTTATCAATTGAGCCCATTCAATCTCCTGCTGCAAAGATCTGAAGCACTAAAACACTTGTTAGACAAGCATTTGTGCTGGTCTTTCTGCTCCCAAACGTGAGGTCTGACAGCACTTCCCTGACTGCCTCTGAAAGCACAAGCACAGTTTTGCAGACAGCAGTGCTGACAGAGCCCAGAACAAAATTGAAAACTGAGGTTGTACGTGCAATTAATGCTAAGTCATTATGCAATCAAAGTGTTACCAACACTCCAGCTGAGCCAAATTAAAGTTTAATGAGTATTAATGGTCTTACAAGTCAGGTTATATTTAACACAGGTACCCATCTCTGGCACTGCTTTTGGCATTCCCTTCAGGCTCTGGTTGACAGCCAGCAGCAGTCCTACTGAAGCAATCCCCATTCTAAGCAGCTTTTCCCCAACTAATCCTGGTGGTGGTGGTGGTGCTCCTCCTATCATGCCAACCTGCTGCTTGGGCAATCACAGGGTGAGCCCTATGAATAGACCCTAACAAAAAAACCCTATCAAAAATATAAGAACAACTGAACAACTGTTGGCCCAAGACACAGGAAGTAGCAGCCAGGGAATGCCCAGGCACGGTGCTGTAGCACTAGGCAAGCTGCCTGTGCCAGCACACTCAGAACATATGGGAATGGAAGGGGAAAGCCGGCACTTAGAGGACCATCCTCAGAACTCTGGTCCCCACTACTGCTTTTATGAAAAACTAAAAGGTTTTACAGCAAGAGCTATAAATTGAGACAACATTTCAGACATTCCTGCTGGTAAATGTCCTGAGTAAAGTCTGAATGAGACAGGGTAGATTTCAGGATGAGCTACGGAGCTCACTGGTCATTCTGTAATGGCCAATCTCACCCACCTCAGACACCGCACATGTTTGAACAAGCAGCAGCAACTCAGGGTAACAGAGTTACAGATCCTTAATCCCAGTTTCCATTTCCCACTGGCATTTAAACCCCACAAGTAAACATAACACAACAATGTAACATAACAGGCAAGATTAATTCTCTTACACTACATATGTTGCTTTCCTCTGCTGCTGACTCAAAGTTAACTATGAAAATGCTGCTGGTACCAGAAGAGCACAGTTGTGTAGATCAAATTTGCATCCACACTAATCTTAGTTTAACCACAACAGCTTTGATCAAGAATATGGGAGTTCATGGATGGGAAATGGAGAATGATATTATATATGATACTCTCCCAAGAGGCTCTCAAGAACAGTTGGCCACTTCTGCAGTTCACTTACTGAGTGTATACAAGTTATAAGTCATTAAACTAATTTGGTTACATGATGAAACATTTAACTTTTTTTTTCCCTTTAATCTGTGAGGCATTTAAAAGAGTAACTGCTTGAAGGAAGTTTCCTTGCCTTTTATTCACCAAGGAAAGCTGTGCATCAAAATTATACTAAAAAGAGCTAAGGCATATAATTTCAGAAATATTTTAAAATTTAATGTAAGAACAAAACTTTTCAAAGCAAAAAGCAGGAAGGTCAGGTTTATGTCAAAAGCCTTGAGGCACTGGTGTGTCACTAACAGACCCGATTCTCAATCAAAACCACACCATATTGCAGTGTCACAAACTTGCACTTTCGTAGCATTAATCACGACAGACACTTGCTCCCAGCCTCAGCAGAAGGTATTTAAGGAAGGCTTCACTTCACCAAGAAAACATTTCAGTTCTGAAAGCAGCTATTTATATTGACATGATAAACTTACTTCTATGATACACTTATTTCCATGCCAATAATGACCACAGACACTGTGTTAAATTACATAGAATCACAGAATGGTTTGGGTTGGAAAGGACCTTAAACATGATCTAATTCCATTTTAAGAAGTTTATGAATAAAACAAGCGGAGTAAAGAAGGGCAGACTTAATTTCAGACAAACAGCACGTAAGTGGTTCAGAAAACCAGAAGTTAATAATTTGGTGAGGAATAATTAATGGGAATTGAAATTCAGTCTTCAGTAAAATCGTTTAAGAAAACAGGAACTACCAAGCTATAAGCAATCAAACAATATACAGCATCTGTCTGGTTGGAGCTGCAGGAATTCCACTCACCATCACGTAGCCCATCATTCCTGTTGGCGTTGTGGCAGGATAGGCCATTACAGGGGGCGCCTGGTGTGAGAAACAATGGTGAACTGAGAGGACGAGAGATCAGCTGCATTCTCTAAGACATTGCTTTCTAAGGATCAACTGCAGCAGTCAGCTTATTATGAACATAGCAAAGAATAAATAGGATTTGCAGTCTGGTGTTAAGAGCGTATCCTGATTATTTCAGATGGAGTACAATACCTAAGCTAAAGTTTCTAGGCCATCTCGGCAAATCTCTAATAATGTGTTTGCTTTTATCACGGTAGGATTCTGGCTGTCTGAACTAAACTGCAAGTACCACTCTCTCAACATCCTGTTTAGAGAACACAGTACAAGACTCAGAGAAGTTTGAGAGAAAATATTCATGAAGCAGAAGCAC
The DNA here is from genome assembly GCA_013397295.1 of Polioptila caerulea. Lineage (NCBI taxonomy): Eukaryota > Metazoa > Chordata > Aves > Passeriformes > Certhiidae > Polioptila > Polioptila caerulea. The sequence continues at coordinate 103,820 of VYXF01009765.1, forward strand.
ATTTTAGTCCCAAGAAGTATATACTTATATTTCAGTCTCAGAAGTATTGGTACACAAAGAGTCTTAAGAGATAATTTGAAAGACTGAAAGACCAAATTACCATTGCTTCTGCTGACCCTTACAGGAATTCTCTTTAGCCAAGATGGACACGCTATTGGGACTGTCCTAGCAGGCTTAAATATAAATCAGACTGTCACAGGAATAGCCAGTTTGCATTCCCTCTCCCTCACTCACTCCATTCACTGCATTTGAACATGCTTAAAGTCCTCTTAGTACCTGGCAGATACATTTATATTACCCTGATGTGCTTACTGTACTTTTATGAAGGTACAGTACAGTTGCTGTCAACAGACAAAATCTGGGTGAACGTATGTTTTTGTAAACAGCTTGGCAATATATACGTAGAAAAACAGCTGATAACTCTTAGAAATATAAACAAAGACTGTTCCTCATCTCTTAGCCATATTCTTTATTCTACAGTTTATTATCCACTTTCTAAACTAGCAGTAACTATCACAAGGACAAAAAAGTTGGATTTTTTTTTCAGACTAAACTGGTGCTTACAGATATTCAGATAGCTTGCTGTCTATCCACTCCACCTCCTGTTAACTCTTCCCTTTTAGAAAAAACCCAGTAATTTTCATGTTTTTGCTGTGGAGATTTTTATTCAAGACAAACACCATAAGAATTTTGTGATACACAGACATTACTGCTACAGAAAAGAGGCAAATAATAAATCACTAATCATACTGGATTAATTAAAGTAGATAAATTGTTTCATTGAGAATAGGGCATCAGGAAAGCTGCTTCTGAATTCAGTTCTAAGGTATCAGCTGCTTTTTCTTATATAGTAGAGCCAGTGCCACTGGCATTTCAACTGCCATGAGAACAGATAGAAAATCCTCTGGACAGTGTATTTCCCATATATTTCACACAGCGGGCAAAGCTATCCTGAAAATTATAACCTTTTTTTTTTTTTTTTTTGCTTGTGTACACACACCTACACAAACATGCTGAAAAAACTTATTGTTGAGTGGTCAAATATGGACCTACCACCCTTGAATTAGAGCTATCCTGGAATAAAAACAGAATACAGGGAAAGACCAATATTAGTGTTGACATAAAGAAAAAAGTCCTTTGAAATGAACGTCTGCATTCCTCTGACAGCAAGCACTGTTTATTTCTTGCCCTCTGTAAACTATCTGAATTAATTTTCTTTTTCCATATGAGCATTCATGACATATTGGTCTCTCCCCACTTAAGAAAAATAAATTAAAAAAATCAAGATCTACCATAAATGTGGATCAAGTGCCACATATAACAGAAGCCTGTGAGGTTTCATGCAGTTATTCAAACACAATATTTTTATCTTCATTCAGAATTCACCAAATGCATTAAAGGCAGCACAGACACACACCCCAGCTCTCTGGCAGCAGATGGTACAGTTTAAAGCGAGGAAAAATAATTTTGGTATTTCCCATGCCATCATTTGATTCAAGAGCCTGCACACCACCTATGAAGTTTGTGTATGCTAGGAAAAGCTCAATTTTTGACACACCAAAGATTTTCAAATGAGAAATGTGTAAATAGCGAGGAGGTTATGAGATTCTGCAACAGCAGTGGTTAATATCAGCATGCCAGTTGATTGCAAAAAGGCTGTGGGTTGTTTCACTTACGTATTGTGGAAAATGCATGCCATTCTGTATTTCCCAGGGAGAACAATTACATAATGCAATAACACTGGATTAGAAGCAAATACTTACACAACAGAATATACACAGATAGCATTTTAGTTCACAAATACATTAAATGTTTACTCCAACACATTCTTGTAATTCAAGTCATTCACTGAGACAACAAGCCTGTGTTACTGTCATTGGTATTAGGTTTGACATTGGTTTGCATAGTCCATTTATTTGGTATATGCCTTTTTCACCGAAGATTCTCAAAAGCATATTTATTCAGCAAGCAGCAGCAACTCCACAATAAATGGACCAATAGAGGAAAACAAAGCTTTTTTTCCCCCCTCACTTTATTTCTTTTTCAAGTTTTTAATGTTTATAGAACAGTTTCACAGGAAGTGTCTCAACAGTATCTCTCAATAATAAAACCTGTTAAACATAATGACTTATCATCACAAGATGTAGATATAAGACATGAGTTATTAAACAGATTGAAGCACACAGGTAAACTCAAACCACCAGTCATTAATTCAGGTAAGTAGTTACAAATTATTCAATATCTAAACACCCTCCAGTAAGCTCCAAAAACATATTTCTCCCTAAATAATTGTAGTGAGTTGACAGGGGACACCTGGTAGGGAAGAGGTGGTGGATCCAGGGAGACAAGTTCTGTCTTTCCAAATCCACAACACTGCATTACTACGCTGTGGATTCAACTTCCCCCAGAGAGAGTCAGGTGAAATAAATCCTTGGGGGCAGTTTGTTACCTGTTCTGTCCATGTACAGTTCTCCAGGTCATTGGTGAAAGGGTGAGTAGGATTCACATGCAAAAATGTTCTGTGAACATTGTGGAAACTAATTCTGAAAAGTCTTAACATGTAATGAAAGTCCTCCCCCTACACTGCTAACCCAAAATGCTTGCCTCTACTGCCTCTTAAAATAGACATGAACTTGCTCATCAAAACGGACATGGATTAAAAGCAACTGCACACACTGGGGCAGGAAAGCAGTAGTTATGTACATTAAGAAAGCTGTAGCCACAGACACCTCTGCAAGTATCAGTGGAGCCAGTTCCCACCCTCAGAGCAGGCCAAGTTACAATGAAATGATGCAGGACCTGTAAGTGCACTCGAAGGACACTTTCACACTTCTACTTTCCTAGACTGCAAAGTGCCTCCTCACTCCTCGAAATTCAGAGTTTTATGTCATAAACTCATAGAATGGTTTAGATTGGAAAGTACTTTGATGATCATCCAGTTTCAACCTCCCTGCTGTGGGCAGGGACACCTCCCACTAGACCAGGCTGCTCAAAGCCCCATCCAGCCTGGCCTTGAACACTTCCAGGGATTGAGGCATCTACAGCTTCTCTGGGCAACCTGTGCCAGGGCCGCACCACCCTTGCAGTAATGAATTTCTTCCTAGTGTCTAATCTTAACCTGACCTCTGTCAGTTCACAGCCATTGCCCCTCTTCCTGTCTCCATATGCACTCTCATGAGAGAGGCTGCTCAAGCACTACTGAAGTTTGTGCTAAACCTGCATGTCACATCACAAAATATTTACTAGAATCACACAGCCAAGATAAACAAATCCCAGTAGTACACTGCTCCAACTGACCACTTCTTCAATTTTCTATTACCCTTTTACTGCAACTATAGAACATTTTCAAATTCATCCATAATACATCACCCTGCAGATCCAAATTGCAGGGAACTTGCTATTTTAAAACGAGCATTTGCTTACCAACGTTGGAGCGTTCCACGCAGTTGTAGGTGCAATCTTGGGTTGCCAGTTGGAACCACCTGTTAGCTTCTTTTCACCTGGCTGAGTCCAGTTTACATCACTTCAAATAAATTTTTTAAAAACTGTTAGAATACATTGGACTTTCTTATAAAACTTTCTCAGGTAAACACTATTTCCACTTGGGAATGAGGCTTCTTTTATTAATGAATCTCATTTAGCAAAGGGATTGATAAAAAATTTTGTGACAATATGTTCAGGCTTGGAAAAGCAAAAAAAGATGTCCAGCATGAGCCCCCTCAGCATCTCAGTCAAGTTGCCCAGAATAGATAAGTTATTGTATCTGACTCAGGTCAAGACACGTGAATTAGATTCCAAGACAGCATATTAGATTTCTGAATTATTTCAGAGTTGGCACAGATAGTCCAAATAAACTTGTAATTTGCCAATCCCATTTCTCAACTTTCATGCCAGAGCAGATGTTCACTACCCTCAAATACACACATCCTGCTGCAGAATTCACTTGTCTAAATTCACTTGTCAGCCTTAAGATCAAGAAAACAGTTTCACAATCTTTAAAAACGCTCTGCTCACACTCAGATTTAAGGAGTTCTGTGACTACCTGCAAAACTAGGGAGAAACATTCTGATGAACTAATATTTTTAGTATACCTAAAATCTGAAAGGAATCGGAGACAGGACACTTTGCCTGCTGCTACCACTGCCCCTCAGTTACAGTCACTTTCCAACAGCTCTCAACAATTCATTACACCTTGTACAAGAAGTACAATCCCACATGTGCTCTGAAGGCTAACATCGTGTTGGTATGCACAGGTTTCAACATGTATAGTCATGAAAATCCAAATGCTCAACTTCTGATTAGGCATACTCACTTTTTAGTAGTTCCATTTCCAATGCCCAAATCTGTCACAAGGGAGAAAAAGAGACTACTGAAACTCTGTTTGTTTAAAAGAAATCAGTAAGTATTTACAAGTTAGTGGTTCCATACTTACTGCCTACAAGATTGGCTAAAGATGAATCCAGATCATCTGACACTAGTTTATTAGGCGGTACTTTGGCAACTGGAAGACTCTGATTTTGAGAGGCCACTGTTGGTTTTAGGAGACCACCTAGTTCATCAAAGCCTTGGAATGAGAAACATAAGTGGTTTGAATTAGGCCTTCCACAAATGTCATGATATTCAATTACACAGACAGCAAGGTCAACACAGTAGCTAAAATACAAAATTGAACCTGGTGATGCTGCTCTATACAAGAAGGACAAAACTTATTATGCCTCCTGATAAAAAATATATTTACTATGGAAATAAGATTTCACTTCAGTGGTCTAACCTATGGGACAATTTTTCATAGAACGGATTTATAGTGACTGTAAAGCGGTCAAAACATAAAACAAAGAAAAAAATACATAAAGTGTTTCAATCTTACAAAAATGCGTATTTGCTTTTAGCAAATCACTGGCTTACAAAAAAAAAATTTGATGTTAAGAGTCTAATGTAAAAGATGAGAAAATATTCACTTTCCAGATGCTCAAAAGAACAGAAAGAGCACTATGACTTCAATCCAAATTAACTGTGTATTAACTGATCATTTTCTGAAGCAATAAATGTCAAAAGAGGCGGCAAAGGAGTGCCAAAAACCATGTTGCAGATACATAAAATGAAGATGAAATTTTACCTCTTCCAACCACACTCTACAAATACAGATTTAATTTCAGCTGACAGTATACAAAAATGAAGGCTGTTCACTGTGTGAAGTTTTAATGTACAAACTATTTAAGTGAGGGAGATCAGTGTAAACATTTCAGCAGAGTGTAGAAATAGTCATTGTTTGATTAATGCTGTTATTGACCTTCTAAAATCAGCTGTCTTTTCTTCATCTGAAATTCTGTCCCAGTAGTGTAAGTAAATACCTATTAAGAGATTTACATCTCAAGAATAAAATAAATTAAAGGAAAGGACATACATCATTTATTTCAGCAAGTGTCTTACCACCAGAATCTGGGACAACATTAGAAGATTTGTTTCCAAACACAGACTCAAAGTCAACATTAAGGCCAGCTGATGGCTGTGGTTGAGCAACAGGAGATGGAGTGAACCCTGTGGGGAAAAAAAAAGAAAGAAACGGTATGTTTTTATACAGCATTTCCCACAAATCCACCTTTATGCAAGACAAGCCAAATAAATATTTCAGCATTGCAGAAAGACAAGGAATACCTCAAAAGTCCAGATTACACTCCGGCACTGAGCAGTTTTTTTGGTCTTTATTTGAAGTTACTCCTCCAAAGAAAGATCTTGTCTCAAAAACTGGACAGACAGGCCATATAAGACACTCCCCTGCAACTGCCTAATCTCTGGACACCTTCCTAATTCTTTTACCATATGCTTACAATAAATTGACTGAGGAAAAAGTCAGCATGCTTCTCCAGGGAAGGAAGCTAATTAGTGTAGAATCTGTTTCAAGATATTTGACTGAAGATTATTCCTCCATGTTTTATATTAATACAGCAATTCTCTTAGATACAACTGGAGTAAGATCCAAACCATCCCAAGGTACCTGAACTAGTAATGTCTTTGATTAGACACTCTTAATACTAACAATTTTCATAGATTTTAGTTATTTGTAGACACACATTTTGCAGTTGACCATGTTTTGCGGCAAAATTTCTAGAAATTATGGCAAGATATGGGGAGGTACAGTCACATTTCAACTCTTAGTGCTGTCTAAACTTACTTAATTTGTCTTCCATGTATCTGTAGTGTTCTACAAATACATAATTGTTTTTCAACACTGAAAATTTATTGCAGCATGAAGCATTGCACATGATGTACAGCAGCATTAAGTTGACAGTTCAGTAATAAAGAAGGTAATAGCCATCAGTTTGTAGTATTTTTTTTAATGTTATATATGATCACACACAAGCACGTGCATGTGCATCACCTTGGTATTCAGGCAATAACAGAAGTAATTATTGCTTTATATGAAAAGCACCAAACAAAAATCAATGCCACCCTGAAAATTAGATCGTATGTATTCTAACAAAAAGTATGATGACATGGAAAAATGAAAGGATCACAACTACTTCAGCAGTAAAACACTGCAGTGGGTAGAAATAACTGACAAAGAACACTTCTTGGATTTCATTTTGCTTGCTGGGACAGCACATCATTTCGATCTCACTGTTTTTTCTAAACTAAGTCACATTTTGCCTAAAAAATTAGTAACTACAGGATGTTATTCTTGAGCAGAAACTTCACAGAAAAAAAACCAAATTTGGATTACCTGTTTCTTTTTGTCTTAAAGGAACATAAGAGTCCTAACTCCACCATTAAAATTTAGACAATGTAGATTTCATTAAAAATAAATGAAAGTAAACTGCATACAGCAAAACATGGGAAGCAGTAATATAGGAAAAGAGAGAGTAAATAATCAACAAACCAAAATGAGTATCTTTATGACATGTATACCATCAAGTTGTAACAAGCCATTTCAGAGACTCTGAACTGCAGATGGGAATTCCTTTGATGGGATGTCCTGCAACTCTTAAAACCGTGTCTGTACCAACAGAAAACTTGACTTAAAATAGCTCATATTCTGCTTCAGCAATCAGCCTCAACTGAAACAAGCTGAGTTTCCTGCTCTCCCATTTTAGAAGTTTCAAGTTTCATGAAACTAAGAAGATGAGACCATCTCCAAGACAAAACAATACACAGGACTCCTTTGAATCAGTCCCTGAGAAAGATCAAATCCTACCCTTGATATCAACCACCAGCTCAGGGCATTTTGTTTAACAGGGATATTTTGAAAGGTGCAAAGGTCAGTATTTTTAATGGAGTTTCTTTGAGCATCAAGACTTGACAGAAACTAATAATCCTGCTTTTTAAATGAGGAACAAAGGAAAAAGAGTAATTTGTAGTATTTAATCTTTTATTAAATGATGCTCACTGATTTTTATGTAAAGACACTAAACCAAAATGTGGCTTTATGTGGCTTTTAAGAACTAAGCCTGTCACAAACCATTTACTGAAGGTATTTGTCAGCCTTGCACTGCAGCAATGTTTACAAACCCTGCTCAACCTAGTTTGGACAGATTATGACCTGTCACAGCCCACAGCCTCTCTGGCAACTATCAGGACTGTGTTCCAAAATCAGCACCAGTATGGGGTTACTACACAGACGTGACACAGCTGCAAAAATGATTAGCCAGAACTTTAATGCAGCAGAGACCCCTTTCTCCTGTTCTCTTGTAAAGCTTAACACTAGTTCAGCACACTGTTTAAGAGTAATATATCAACAAAATTGCCATAAGCAGCACGAACATCCCAATCTCTTTATCTTAAAAACAATGAGGTAGAGCAAGATGAGAAGCTACTTATAAACATGCATGTCTTTGTGTGGTATGCAGCAACAAGTAAACTACGAGAGATCCTGAAATGGGGAGATACTCATTTCATGTTTAGACTAAATAAGCCTTAGCTTGGTACAAATGGAAAAAATAAATACCATTCGTGACCACACACCTGGCACAAGCACATAAAGAATAGTTGGAGGCACTACAGCAAGGCACTTCTGTAGTCAGTAACATGCCTACTAGTTCTAGGCACACAACACATTCAAACTCCTGTGTGCGTGGTGAGGCTGCATCCCATTACCTACCTCCAAATAGACCAGCTACAGAAGAAGGCTCATTGCGGAAATGAGAAGCGTTAGGATAAGCTTGAGGACCACAAAAAGAATCTGATAAGGAGTATCACACAAGAGAGAAAGCCAGGAAAGGAGAAGAGGGAAAGTTACAGAAAGAGAACCAAGATACACTGTTTATCCGCTATTCAAAACTTTAATTTCCTATCAGTCTATAAATCCACATGTAGTCTAATAACATAGAACCAATGGAATGAAATCAATACACACCAGACAGACAGTAGGAAACAAGTTCACACAATTTCTAACACAAAAGGGGAAAGCACAGTTTCAAAGGAACAGCTAAACTAGGATCAATTTTTTTTCCAATCAAATGCCATGTTTTACACCCTTGGAGGAAATGAGTGTAAAAGCTTCAAGGCATTTTTCTTATACCTGAAGTATATTCATATTTGGTTGCCACAAAGGGATTTAGTTGAGTAAATGGATTGTAATGATCTAAAGAACCAGAAAGAGTTATTTTAAATCCACATTCACATTATCGTAGTGCGTTGATCATGCTATAGCTAAAACTGCACCTACATGTCCCATATCAATGTGTCAGGAGGCCACCCTCTGGTTCTAGATAAATCCTTAGACCATGACACACTGGAAGGGAATGCAATGTATCAATGCCGTGCACTTCCAGTGACTTCAGAGCTGTCATGCTACAATACTACGAAGACCAGCAAGCACCACAAAAGCCCACCAGGGTCTTTGTTCATAGCTCTGCATTGCTGCAACTTTTTTGTGTGACTGCAGAACAAGTTAAACAGAAGAAACTAATCTGACTAAATAACCATACTACTTAAAAACTCAGCTGTATTTCAGATAATCATTCTACATTTACAGAAACCATAAAAATTTCATTGAAACATGGAAAAGACAGATTATCATATAGCAGTACCAAGTAAGAAGTATTTTACATTTATTTAAAGATAGATGTATCCTGCTTGCTTTGTCTTTCCATAAGACAGACAGGTTAGGAAACAAGTTAGTTAAGCTGACAAAGCATAGGTAGTAGGAACATCTTTAAAGAGATAATTCCTTTGTTTTACCTCTGTTAACAAGTACCAGAGGTGTTAAAAACCGCACTTTATTCTAATAGTCTGTATTTTTCTTTGATCAATTCTAGTGGGGTTCAACCAGCATAAATACAGCCTGTGGTGTACAACTATCTTTACTTGCTTTATTTAATAGAGCTGACCTGTAATTAAATAATTTTTTATCCATGAAAACAAACTGAATCTTCATATTGAAAAGTAATTTAATTACTATGGAGCTGCACCAACACAAATGTTGGAAGGATTTCTAGTGAGACAGCCATGCTGAACAATCCTCAAAGACATGAACAGTTTTTAACAAGTGAGTTGGGAGTTTATTGCCCCATAGGTAAACAGTCTGAGTAGATTATGCTTCAATATGTGCGTGGCTTTATCAGCTTTGTTAATGACAACAGAACTGGGGCAAAACCATCCACTCTCAAAAAAAAAAAAAAAAAAATCAGATTAGGCTCCTTTGTTTAAAAAGAGCATTTCAGCCTGAGGAAGAAAACAACAGCATTTTCCTTTCCATCTCTGGCATATGCAGCATTTTACCTTAAAATTCCCAAGTACAAGGGACTATGGAACTGCATTCAAGCAACTGCTCTAACTGTAGCTGTTTCTTTATATTGGGTTAGAATCCCATCTAGGCAGCCAAGCAAGGATTTTAACACCATTTTTATTGTACAGTTACTAAATAAATTTTTAACATAGCACAAAAACAGCCCCAAATGACCAGATTTTAGTTTCTGAAAGGCTGCAAAAATACATTTTAGAAACTAAAATATCATTAATTTTTTTAGGAAATAGGAAATCAGTTTAAAATGGTACTTTACCAACAAACATTTCATGTGTGGGTGTCCTACTGGTGAAAGTAGATACATCAGAAGACACAGACAGATGAGCAGCATCGTTAGTTTTTGTAAGGAAAGGATTTAGGTTTGGAATGGCATCATCAACACTATCAACAGTAGCAGAAAAAGGATCTGTTCAATTCCAGAGAGCAAGAGAAAGAAGAAAAGGGAGATGGATTTAGTTTTCTCCTGATATCTCTAAGCTTGGGATGACCTAGCTAATTATTTCATTTTCAAGTTGTCCAGGACTGCAGATACTAGCTACTATTTTCCTTTTTTTAAAAAAAATTAAATTAATAACACCATCTTATAAACTGCACTTTTTCCTGAGTGTGTTTTAGACTAAAAGTAACTATGCTATTCCTCTTTAAACACAATCACTTACTGTTTCTCCCAGTCATGTCCTGACATTTGCAACAGTCTTTGGAGTGGAGGATGCCTGTCAGCACTACAGAACCTGAGGTGCTATGAGAGGATCCAATGAAATAACAACCCCAAGACGATTTAAAAAACCTGAACAAAACCAACTGAGCTGAACTTCTCTTTCTCCAGAAGGTGTTCATGGATTTTTCTGTTACTGAGCATCATGAAATTTTCAAGAGCTATGATTATACCAAGGTACCACACAGGACATAAGCACTTTCCTTGCTACCTGGGGCATCAGGAACAAAGCAGCTCGTTGTGGATATGCTGTTACCTGCAAGCAAGCAAACAACTGCTCTGCTTTTATGGACAACAGACACTAAGCCATAATGAGGAAAATGTTCCTTACTAAAAAAACCTGTCAGACTTTATTGGAATGAAGGAAACATGGATCTATACAACTGACTTCCCAAGGCACATAAGTTTCAAGGTTTCCTGAGAATGGATGCAATTGCCAAGCTCAAGTATGCCTGTAATTCAGAATCTAACAAATAAACTGGATAGAGAAGGCAGCTACAATACTTGTTGACTGAAGGAGCTGTGGTTTAGATGCCTAGTTTCAGAACCTAGATGGAAAATTCAAGAACTCACTAGGTGAGATCAGCAAGGTTTATATCTAGTCCTATTCATCATGGTGCCTAGAACTGCAGCTTACTCTTCTAGACAGAGCCACTACAGAAAAATTTCTGAATAATAATGATTATAGGAAAGATGTCTCAAATAATTCAGTTCTTGGCCTTTTTTTTTTTTTTCATCTGGCCAATTTATGCATTTATCCACAACTCTTGTAAATACTATCATGCTGCGTGAAGCAGTTTTGAAGTGTAAATTATCTTCTGTTCCTGAATCTGACCTCCCCATTCTTAGCTGTAAGTCCCACACAGCTTCATAATGTGCTCAGTTGTATAGAAGTCCTAATGGAAACAAAATTTTAAAACTGTAACTACATTATTTTTACAGGCTTAATGCATGCTTTGATTCGCTGGAAGATCAAGATATGCCATTAGGTAAGACCTGACTTTTCCCCAAATTGCTTGGCTATGTTGCAAGAACGAGTGAAATACCTTAAAAGATCTTTTCCTAAATCATTCAGTTAGCAAAATGAGTGTCCAACACTGAATAAAAGATAAACAGAATAAGCTGATATAATATTTTTAATATACAGCAGGAATACAAAATTCCATATTGTCTCATGTCTGTTTTATATACTGGACATGCCAATCAGCCAGTTGCTGAAACTGAGTCCTTGTTTTAGTTAGTCCTTAACATTGCTTTCTGCTTTGAATGTCATTTTAGAAGACATAGAACAAACAAATCTGACAATAAAAACAGGGCAGATTATCTCTTCATCAGTTCTTCCTTGCTCTTTCTGTTGCAGCTTCACATTCTACTGATTTTGTTGGTTCTCTTTATTATATAAGTGGAAAAATTTCAAACAGATGGGTCAAAATGTTCATTTCCACACTGATACATTTCTTTTGCTTCTGAAGATTAGGAACAAATTGATAGCTGGCAAATATACCAGACACAGATGGAATGGTCTCCAAAGAACCCCAATAAATAGTGCAGATAAAACATATGGAAAAAATTAAGAGGCACACATTTTTAACTGTATTTGTCTGAATCTACTGTCCACTAAAATTATTTTACACATGCACTCATCCAGAAAATAACCAAAACCTACTTTCTGTTCCCAATTCCCAAGGCTGTATATGGAACTTCCTTTGTTTTGACTAGTTAGACAATACAATGCAACTTTAGATTACCAAGACTTGCTCAGAAATGCAACCTGTTCTCAGATTCTCTGAGGCTTGTCTGCCCCATTCTAACTCTACCCAGCATGTCCAATCTTGTCCAAGTCTCAGAACTTGCAAATGCTAGTAACTAAAGTAATAGAAAATTAATTGGGTTTGGGCAATTTATATCCTTGCAAATTCAAGTTTTAAAAATTGCTATCAATTCTGACAGCAACACCTCAATGTTTCTAAAGCCCTATTTAATCCCTGAATACAAATGGCATCTGTTTGTGTCAATGGAATCACTCTGTACCTGCATGCTATCATTAGGCATTAATGATTTAGGTGCACTTTAAAAAGTAGTTTGAATTTTGAAAATTTCTACCTTTAAGTTATCCAATTAGAAGTATTTTGTCTGAAAAAAAACAGTGACAAAGGATTTTCAATGGCATCTTTTACAGTTTGAAATAGGTAAACTGAAAACATACAACCACAGAACCCATTACCCAGGAGTTCAACCTTGCTAGCTTAACATTTTTGGAAGCACAAAACTAAAGGCAGCAACCTAAATATAATACTTCTGTTACAATTTATTGGTTTATTACACACCTAAGAGACTCCTAAGACTAAAAGTTTTCATGGTAACTGATTTTAGCTGATTTGATACTCTTCTCAAAGCCACCATATATACCAAATACAAACATCATCATGTCAGAAAATTACCTAAGGGAGGGATGCTGTGCAGTGGTTAGAGCACAGGACTGGAAATAGTTCAGGTTCCATTCTTGGCTCTGCCACTGACTTGCCGTATGACTTCAGACAAGTCAGTTAATTGCTCAGATTTCCCCATCTGTAAAATGTGGAAAGCACTTCTTATCTACCTCACCTGTGTGAAGTGAGTGTTCATGTCTGTAAAGCTGAAGAGCTGGGGTTTTTTTGATGGAAGGTAAGACAACAAATGGTGATCCCAGAATTTCAGCCTAAAATTCTAGCAGACAATCCAAAATCTTCACAGTTATTTAAGTCTTGTAAGTATTTAGAAATGTGTCAATAGTAAGCAGATATATCAACTATTACTAAAGACTCATACCATGAGCAACACGACATTGAACAAACACAGACTTTCAGGCTCAGCTTTCAGGTTAATAAAGAAATGCTAAATTGTGATGTGACCTTTGAGAGGCAGACAGTTCCCCTTTTATCTCTCATCCGCAAAACAAACAGGACAAGCTGAAACAGAAGGTATTTTGCAGAAAGCAATCAAGATGAGCCAAATAATTTTTCTTCATTTCTAAACTCTAAGCCTATTACAGCACTGAAATTTGTATGCCTAACTCCATACACTCCTCACTACCATCTTTCTTCAAAAAGGCTTTGCTCAGCAAAACTAAAGAACAAGCAAACTACTCTTTTATTTTTGAAGCTGTCACATATATTAGTAGTGACTTCCTCATTCAAAATTGTGTTATTTCCCTAAAAACGTGAGAAGGTATACAAAACAAAGTACACAGCAAAAAGTAAATAGAAAAGTGGAATACATACACAGCTTATTATGAAGATACATTAGATAGCTGGAAAGATGTTAAGAAGAGTTATAGTTCATAAAAAGAAATAGGGAAGTAAGACTTTAGAAGAGTTGTTCTAATGCCTATGAAACTTCCTGAAGCAGCAATTCCCAATTTTTCGCATCATAAAAGAAAGCATTTTTGCAAGCATCTAGTTTAGAAAAAAATAATCGGGAAATAGCCACATAGTTCAGGAGTTTACTATTTTATTAAGCGTCATTTATGTATAAAATAAAAAAAAATAACACATTCTCCCCCTCCCTGTTATAAAGCTTTTTAATCCTCCACCAGTATAACCAACAGTTATATTGACAAAATATTACTGTATCTGAATTATTCTGCAGTGGCAAAGCAGCCAAGAACTTTGAGTCAACATCAAAATGCTCCAACACTCAAACCAATCTGGAAGGAAAATTCATTACTTTCTAGAACTGTCTTACTTGACCCCTTGGTTTGAGGACTTGGCTGTACCAATAAGATCATCTCAACTCATTCAGTCCATCCTAGAAACTGGGCAGAATGAAAATTTGGGTGTTCTGGAGTAGATTCCAGGGGGAAGAATATAAATTTTGTCTCTTCACTTAGAGGTCCAACCACAGCTTTTTGCTAACTTGCTGTTGCAGTTAAATGAAATATAGCAGAGAATTTGTAAAGAGAAGCCTTATTACTATTATTTAGATAACTTACTCTGGTCTTTCTTTCTAAGCACAGCTGTCACAAGTGCCACCTTTCAGGCCTCATCCAAATTCTGCATTATCATCACCAGCAAATTTGATTTAACATTAGACAAAAATTAGAATAGGTATTAAAACAATTTTGCATTCAAGTTCCTGTGTTTGCAGCACAGTCTACCTCATAGAAATCTTCACTGAACTGACTTCTAAACAGTTAAGTTTCTGCAGCTGGCTATGTGACTCTTGAACAGAGCAGTTATGAGGCTGACAGAGCTGGTCAACAATTGAAGTAAATTTGCTAAGAAGAAGACATAAAAATAATTAAAAATAATTTAGAATCACCACCCTCTGCTACATTATTTTAATCTATACACAGATTTTACTTTTTATGATCCCTTTATTCACTTGTAACGTCTTATTAAGATCTCTTTCTTTAAGGAAGAAATAGCCTTTAGACTAGGGGCAACATGTACAGGAACATGGCCATAGCAATTAGAGCCTTAATCCAACTCAGAATTCTTACCTCCCCAGGTACTTCCTACTTGTGGAGCAGCAGATATAGGATGTACAGACGGATGAAAAGTTGGCTGCAAATCAAGCAGATCATTTGGCAGCTTTGAAGTGCTACAAAGATAAATGAATACAAATGTTTGAACTACATCACAGTTTTCTATATAGGCAAATGCTAGCCACTGTCAACAGTAATGAAAGCTTTGTTACAAAAGGGTTATTACAAAATGGATAGAATTGAGCCAAAATCAGAAGGGCTGGTGAGCTCCATATTTTCTGTTCTGTAAAAAAGTGTTAATTTAGCAAGATAAGTTGTATGTTATGCCAAGGGACTTTAATCAAAGCTGGCCAAGACAAAGACAGGTGTCCTCACAGTCCAGCATAAGGCTAGGAGATGTTATGTTCACAATTCTTCATCAACTTTTAAAGTCACCTCATGAAAACTCTATAATACAACAAAAACAGATGGAAAAAAATGAACTCTAATGGGCTGCACCACCAAAATGTAAGTCTGAATTCTACAACTCTGATCTTTCCACTATAATCACTGCTGAGAAACTACCTCACAACCATGAGCTACTAAAGAACTTTGGGGAAAGCAAAATATAAGAAGCCTTGAAACATTTGATCACACATCAGGCATGTGAATGAAAACGTATTTAAAAGCACATTTGAGACCATTCAAAACCAAATTGAGACCTTATAACATCACATGGAAATTAAGAGTGAAGGCTTATATACAACTGCTGCATTAATTCAAGGAGTCAAGCAAGAACAGTAAAATTCATCCTCTTGCAGAGGGTTCATTTCACACTTCAAGTAAGTCTTGAGGAAAAAAAAAGAAAAAAATGGAGTACTGGTGTTCTCACAGAACCTTTTAGGACATGAAATGAACCCAAATCTGCACATATGGCTTCTACTATGCACAGAAGCTGAATCACTGTGACATCCAAACATCTCTCTAAATGAGACCAGTACAAGAGTTTAATGGCTAGTAGTGACATCCTAGATCTCTGTATATTTTCTTGCTCATCCAATCACTTGTATAATTCACAGTTTTCAGTATTGTATGATTCATTCCAGCAGTGATTGCAATCACCTTTGCCACTACTGCTCCTATTAAAAAGCAGCATGGTCTGGCACTGCCCTATAATGTGAGCAGCTGAACAGAGATCATTTTCAAGGTAAAGCTTGTTCAAATAATGACAGGGATTAACCAGACACATTGCAATCTTATAGCACTGAACTTCTGACCCAGCATATCCCCTTCATGACAGCTCCTGCTGTAAAATCTGTTCTTTGCTCATAGCAGTCATTCTGCCAGCAAGTAAATTTGAACATGAAGAAAAACTAGCATTTGGGGTTTTTTTACAAGAAAACACTCTTGTCCTCACTACGCAGCATTTCTGTCTGTCTGAAGAAGATTTAAAAAAAAATTCAGACCTCTTAAGAAGCAAGATCAGATATTCAAGTTCAAAGCACATACCCATTTCAAGTTTTCTGGCCTCTAAAGAGCAATTTAAAAAAAAATCTTTTTACAAGGAAGTCTTTCAGTTACTAACACTGACAGATTCTCTAGCTTCTTATACATGACTCAGCTATTTACTGCATATTTGGTGTCAAGTAATTTCCTACAATAGCTTTCTAATGGGAAAAGAAAGCTGTCAAAGAGCAATAGATTCTTACATGAGCTCTAACAGAACAACTAAGCAATCCCTTCAGGTTTAGGATCACGCTCAAAGCAAAAATATGACTTCAGAGCGTCGATTCCTTCTATACTGATAAAAGCACTGTACCTTCTGCTGCTGCTTAATTTGACAGGTATTTAACAGAATGAAGATCACACACTTGCTCATCCAACAGCTCCTGTTAGTCAAAGATCAGGATTAGAATGCAGTGAATACTCTTGCACTTTCTTTGCAGGTCCTTGCAGAGATGTTCCAGATACAACACAAGACTGCAAATCCTGCCTATCATTTCAAACCTTGTTTCACCCCTTTTCTTTTTCTGAAAAACTTGCCACTCAACTTTTAAAATTTTTATTTGACTTTCCTCAAATTTACTTGTAATGTTCCTTGGCGACAAAGCAGGTGTGTTTTACATTCCAACTGTCTGGCTTACCAACTAAGAACAGCTACAAGGGCTGTCAGCAGTCAGTTCATACCAGAAACTTCTGCAAACAGAGGATGAGAACACAGTTTTATGTTCTTTATTGCAATAGGCTATTTCCCCATCAGCTCCACTATAATTTCTTACCACATTGCTAATGCACTCTACACCCCACCAATCCTGTCCAATATACACTCTGTGGCAGAAATTTAGTGGAAACCCTTGCTGCAGCACATCTCCTAGTGGAAGATTCAGCATACCTGTTAGAGGAGCTAGGGGTAGAAAAAATATCAATGGCTGGTGTAGTCATTATGCTTCCTGCTGCAGTTGACACAGGAGAAGCTGCCGTGGTTAAAGAGGTATGAGGTTTCTTTGCAAGTTCTTTTAGACGTTGCTCCTGTTGGGAAAGTGAGCTGGTGTAAGAAATCTGAATATTTGTGTGCATGACATGGGAGGTAAATAAAGCAGAACTAAAGGATTATTTGTTCCACACGCTAGTGTTAGCCACTTGCAATCACATGAGTCAGTGGTGCCACAAAAGCTTTGGAAAACTATTTTAACAAACCCTCCACAAGCTTTACCATCTAAGTACACACAATTCTACTTCCAGCACTTTGCCAACAGTACATGTTCAGTATTAATAACTCTGTTTTCTCCTCTGCTTCTTTAAGAATCCTAATAAGCTGTCAACAAGAACACAGGAAAAGCACTTTCATGTACAAATTCTGTATGCCTACCTTTAAAGCTTTTAAGCGAGCCTGTTCTTCCTCTAATGCAGCTTGTTTTTCCCTTTCATCCACTTTTGTGAGGGACAGGCCAGTGCTTGCAAGGGAAGAGACTGCATTGGAAAGGGTGGTAGCCCTAAAGTAATTGGACAGGAGGAAAGCCGGCTGTTAAAAGAGGACACGTGATAGGAGCCTCTAAAGAACACTTTGCTTGTATCCACCCAGTCTCCTTCTGAGCTCTCTGTAACATTGGCTATATCTTACACTGCACAGGTGAAAAGTCTAAATGAGATACATCATATGAAATGCAAAATTAAAAGTGCTTAGAAATCATGCTGTCTACTCTCCTGTCTTTTGGATTTTCTACCTTAAATGCCTCTCCTTCAAACTGCATCACAAAATTCACATTTGAAGCCTTTGCTTTTCTCCTGTTTGCCTAAAATGACATTATTTGTAGACACACAGCAATCTTTAATCATCTGGGTTCCATTTCAAATCCTTATTAATTTAACAGGCTTAGTGAACTCTAATACATCCCAAAGGAAATTTGTAATTTATCATCATGTTTAAGACTATGCAAAAATATTTTAAGCAAATACTTAACTTTGAACAGAGTAATGTTACAAAAGAAATTAAATATTCTAAAAAGTAGTGCCCTAATAGTCACTGCCACAAAGAACTAATAAAGTATTACTGCTTTAGTTTTTGAACATGCAATAAAGAAATGCTATTTAATTTTACAAGTCCTGCCCCCAATATTATGCTTCAGTAAATTTAAACCATGAAATCTGTCATGTAGAGGACTTCTCTATATTGCCTGTTGTGTTTTGGAAAGCACCCACAATGCCTTATACCATATGCATTATGGCTTCTACTTCCAATTACTTTCTAAATTCATTCTTAATGTAAGGACTTCAGAAAGCATTTCCTTGCTTTTGACAAAACAGGGATTAAAGTCAAGATGTAAAATTGTGAGGACATGTATTTATTCATGTTGCATACCTTACAGCAGTCTAATTTTAAATATAAAATGAACATTTGCATGCAGTACATAGAAGAACTTAGCTCCTCCTCAGAAGTTCAGGATCAAATGCTAAAAGCCTGAGTAAGGATGCTAGAGGAAGCCCTTACAGGTCCTTAGATTCTAGTTCTGCTAGAAGAAGTTGTTTTAAGATATGACAACTTGCTAATCCATCATTGCTCATACAATGTCTCTAAGGAAGCCTCCTCAAATCTTAATTTACAACGAAATTGAAAAAAAAACGGATTTAACGCTCAATTTGACAACTGTCCAAAAGGACAAGGATATAAGCACCTGCTTGCAGCTGTGGAATCTTTGATTTTCTTCCCCTCTAGAGAAGCTAAATGCTGTTCCAAAGCATCAAGAAGGCTACTCGGTGCCTGCAAAGAGAGACATTGGGGAATACATTTGAAGAAACCAATAGTTAAAATATTTTCAGAGAATGCAACTGTAGGGCAACAGATACAACAGCTCAGAATACTTGGAGCCCCTCTTGGCATTCTGTACGTATTTAATGACTTCAAGTACAAGGTGATGTATTCTCCTCACTACATTATTCCATCACAACAAATTATCAGCAAGGAAGTAAGAAATAAGTCAAGAAATGTTAAAATTAACAGCTAGGAAACAGCAAGCAATCAGAAGCAGTCAGTATTTTAAGAGACACTAAGAAGGAAATTGTACCTAAAGTCATTTCTCTGTGCATGCTCTGGAAGAATTCACATTAATTTCAATAGGCATATAGCCTATTGAAAAAGCAAGGCTGCTAAAACTCACAGATTTGTAGTATCATGTAAGGGTTTCATTCTGTGACCTCACAGATATAAACTGTGCCTTCAAGCATTATGGGAATAGGGTTATCTTAAAATTCAATTAGAGAATGACAGAGATGATATAAATATTTTACAGCAGGAACACTGAATATAAAAGCCAGGCTCAGAGAGATCTTGGATTTAATCACAAACTTTTAGATAACTTTGTTATAATGTATACAAGAATTCCTAAGTGAGTACCATAATGGCAGGTTTTTCTGATCATGCAACCCCCAAAACACACACACATGCACTGGCAGACACATAATAGGTTTATCTACCTGTGAGAGATCTGGTATGTCTCCTCTGTCAATTCCAACTTGCTGTAATAAAACAAAGGAGCTTTAGAACTTGTTTGCTTTTGTTCAAGGCAGAGATGCTCAGAAAGTAAACAACATTAAGATGAAGTAATGCAAAAAGCACAAACCTGTTCAATATACATTTTAAATCTCCAGAGTCTGTACTCTGTAATGGTTGGTTGTAATAAATTCTTGTTAAATGTATACACATAGAAATAGGTGTGTATAGCTATTTTAACAGATAGAACCTTAGAAATAAAGTAAGAACCCAGTGTTTTAGAACCTAAAGAAGTCTGCCTATCTCACAATTTACATGGTAAACTCTCAGACCTACTGATATGCAGGACATATTTGATGAAACAAAGCACCTTTGAAGTTTTGAAAAGAAACATTTTTCTAAAATGCAGATGAAACTTAGGATGTTTACAGCTAGACATATACTGTTACAACAGAAAGATCAATACTCTCAACTTCAATTGATGGTCTTATCAGCTGAAGACAGTATCTCTGACAGAGACACTGTCAGGACAGACAGCAAACCAAGCTTGAAGGCTTACTTTTTTGTTAAGAGAGATATGAATACCAAGGAAATGAAAACAAGAAGAGGAGTACACCTCAACTGAGGAATTCCATAATATTAGGACATAAATTTAGCAGTGCTCTAGAAACAAGACAACAGACTAAATACTTTTTTTTTTTTTTTTAACCCACAAACTAAACATTTTGCAAGGTGATTGCTTTTCCCTCTATGACCGTACAGCAGGAAATCTTGAAGAAATCTATTTGTCTCAGTTGCTTATTTGTGAAGCTGTTATTTCATCTAAAACTTCTGGTAGAATTGTGGGTTTCAAACTAGAATACAGCTAGAATCATAGAAAGATGACCATTAAGTTCTTTTGTTTGTTTAAAGCAAGCCTATTCTTCAAAGAAAGCTCACAAGTATTACCTAACCAAGGAGACTTTAAAATGCACATTATTACACTTTACTCAAGAAAAAGATAAACCAATAAACACTCCACAGTTAGGTTTTTCAACACAGCCCTCAAATGAACTAATCACCAAAGCAGAGATGAACAAGATGACCCTTGACAGAAGAGCAAATAATCAGGAAGGAAGAAGCATCTGTTTTATGATGAAATAAACACTTTACAAGCTGTTTCAAATAAAGGGTAAAGTTGACTGATTTAAGTTTACCTCTGCAACTTTAAGGAACTCTGAGATCCGTGTCATTCTAGTGAGGAACTTCTTATATATATCAAGGCCTTCTTTGCATTGGTTCTTTTTCATATCAAAGTATTTTTCTAGAAACAGTAAGAATATTTGCATTAAATAAGAAATCAAGATTTGCAAAGGATATGCAAAGTAAAAGCATTTAAACCAAGACAAACAGAAAATACCTGCAGATGTGTTATTATGCTAACTGCAGAAGTCACTATGCCTAACTTGCACCAAATGACAAAAGCCCTCTCAAATGTGAGCTATCGGTTCCATGCATGCAATTACACCTTACCTTGCAGGTACTAGATACCACAAAAGCATAACCACCTTGAAGAGGAGAATCAAGTTTAAGAATAGGTCACTCAAATAAAAATAAATTTATCTTCTTGGGAAGAAAAAGAAAACAAAAAAAAAGTCAGCTTTACAATCTGGCAATCAAATATCTACTCTGTTCCAGTGGCCAGATATCAGGAAAGATTTTGATCTTCTCTGACAAACTGATGCCTCATAATACGGTCTGGTGCAGTGAAGTACAACTGATTAGAAAAAAACAGTGCTGAAAGCAAGAGGGTCTCATCCCTCTTTTGAAAAGCCCTTTCAAGGCCTGTTTCTTTTTTTTTTATTAAGTTTCACTCAAAGCGTAAGTGAAAGCAACTGCATGTTACTTCTTACCAAGGGAAAGGAAGCTGACAGGGGCTTCAGACTGCAAGACTGATTGACTTCAGATTGTCCCTTACTGATTTATTCTGGATTTTACTTTTCATTTTGCAAGCACTGGATAATGACAGCAATCAGGTAGCTTCATCCAATCACAGCATACAACAAAATCAAGCAACTCAACAGATTACTTTCAACTTAATTCTTTTCCAAATTTAGGCTCCCCTTCATCACCAGTATGTGCAAGTGAAAGGGCCTTAACCCTGAATTTGTATTTCTCCTTAAAATATAAGATACGATCTAGGAACATGAGACAACCGATCATGGAAACAAACACTGACATTTCAAAAGCCAAGCAACCACTGGTATTACGACTGCAGATTTGGAACTGACCATAACTGATTTCTTTACTATGAAACACAAACTATTTCCTAAGAAGATCCACAACCAATATCAATATTGTAATTCAGGTTTGCCATGCAGTTCAGTAAGACAAAATAAAAAAAACCAAACAAACCACAAACCCAAAACCAATGCACACAAAAATCTCCAACAAAACAGTACAAGAAAAAGAATTAGGTAAATAAAATCTTGGATGGGCTTTGCTTTCAGATTTTACCTATCCCTGGGTACAAAACAATTTCAAATGCAACTGCACAGACAAACATTGGAAAAAACAGTAAAAAGTTGATGTTTTACAGTAAGACTGTTTCAGTTTCTCAAGAGAGCAGCTCTTGTGAATCCCTCACTGAGTTCCCCCCCAGAGCTAAGCACTGTAGGAAGCAGTTGTATTTACCCAAGAGGTTAATAATCCCTTCGTTATATGCCGCGAACAGTCTAATGGCATCTTTGAAGAGGAGCATGAAGGCAGCATTAATTACACCATTTGTAAGTTCATTGCTATTAACCTAGGAAGATCAGAGAAAAAGTTAATTGAACTGGATTGATCTCTTACTGGAAAACTTCTAGTTAAACTCCAGCGTTAAACTCTCAAGACAGGCTTTCCAATCATCTCACTGGCTAACAGCAGAAGTAGTACCATAACAAACCAACAGTTTCTTTCATCATAGAATTAAATCAAATCATTTTGGCAGACATTTTTCTTGACCAATGCTTATGTTAACTAACATAACTAAAAGACAGAGGGCAGAAATAATCAGCTTTTCAATAAACAAGCAATTCCTGCATAAGGTACACAATAAAAACACAGTAATTTAGCACAAAGCACTCTCTCCAGTGAGGCCTATTCTCTCATTGTAGCTATTTTTTCTGATTTCTTGGGGGTATACCAATGAACAAAATGACTTGTGCTCTTTAGGCTGTGCAGATAACACGGAACCAAGTGCAAGAACTTTAACCTTGACCTATTTTACCTGTTTGTACAACAAGTTGGCAGTATGCTAAAAATGTTCATGCTGCTAAACTTACATTAAAATCAAGAAGTGCATCCATTTGATTTTGTATAATTGGTACAGTTTTTAAGAGTTTTTCTGTGCTCATTGTTCTCATCACTCCATCAGCCCTGTTGAGAAAAAAAAAAAAAAAAATCAATGAATATTCTTCATGGGAATTTCGAAGGCAATTATTATTAAGAAACAACAGAAAATAAATCAGGTCATCAGAGAAATCATTTAAGCCTTTGCCATACAAAGCTGTCCTTGTGGTATTTAGGAGTGGTGCAGCGCAGAAAGAAAACAACTTACATGGTCAAAATATGAATCCAAGATGAATTTTTACTCTGAGAAAATGAAACTGATAGTGCTTAGAAATATAGGACAGCTACAATACATCAGGTAACAAAAAAAAAACCAAACTCTAAGGATTATTTTTGAAGCAATTTTTTATGTATTCTTTTTCCAATCACCCAATTATTATTATGTGTCAGTTTGGATTCTTTTCAACTTAAAGAGGTAAGAAAGAATAAAAAAATGCAGCAGAATGTTTAACAAGCTTTTTCAGAAATATTCTAGAGACTATATGAAATTTCCTTTTAATGGCTGACTACCAATATTTAGTTTTTTATTAATTGTTCAGATTGAATAGACTAAGATTGGCTGCACATTTGAAAAAAATCCATCAAATAAATATCAAAAATATCCAAGAAAAGCAACAACTGAGGAAGAGACTAAACCCCTCAGTGACATGAAACAACTGCTTTCTGTAAGACAAATCAGACAGCCTTGCAGTTCATCAGTGTGCACACAGCAACCCAAATGCTTCCTGCAAGTGCAAATCTCAGAGTGCATCTCCACAGAAAAGTTTGTGGCTGTTCTCCAGGCTGGAAAGCAGTGGGGAGCATGCTGCTTCCAGCTCTCTACTTGTGCTATATATTCACTCCTAACAGCAAACAGCAAATGCAAGAAATGTAATGGGGCAGAGCATGGGTGTCTGTCGAGGAGAAAAACTGAGGAATAGAAAAGGCAGAGTGCTGCCATCAGAACAGCAGTTATTCCTATTGGCTCACAAAAAGACCTCCAGGCCCACAGTGCAGGCTAAATAATTCACCTCATTAGACCTAAAACACATGATAAAACAATTGTGTATCTCTCTAGAGCCACTTTATCACACACAAATCTTAGATGCGGAAAATACTGTCTTGTGTTGCTGGCAATCCAAGCAACTCTAAAGGCAGAAAGAGAAAAAGGAGCCCAAGCATTCACCTTTTACTTTACCATCACACTTCAGACCAAAATGGACTCTACAGTCTTAGCATAGAGGCAGAAGGGATTTGGACAGTGTTCTGAGGCCCATTCCAAATGCCTTTACAACATTAATGCAAAATATCATTAGACAGCCCATTACTATAAGTAATTCATTCAACAGAATTAAATTCAGATTCTGTGGATTAGGCATTAAATTTTTCGTTTCCATATAACTTCACCTATTATATAGGACACACAAATGTAAAACTAGTGTCGTGCTTTTGAACCTTAAAAAGCACCATATAAAAAGATAATGGACAAAGATGGAAAAACTCAACTGTGATTGGTACCTTCTCTCCAGCCTTCCCAAAGAAGAGCTCCAGATTAATTCTATTGTTCACTATTACATGTAATTAACCAAACTACTGGTGCTCTGCACTGCGTTATTTTACATGGGAACAGGTACCTAGTCTCAAACAACTCATTTCTCTTAAACGAGCACACTTTCCAAGGAAAATTTGAATTCCTGTAGAACAACTCAGGATAGCATCTGCTGCAATGTACTATTAAAAGTACAAATTTACACTACCTTCACAAAGGTAGTAAACGTCACACAGATAATTTGTGACAAGAACAGAGAAACACCAGGAAGGACTGCAAGGTGATTCACCTGTCATTTAAACCTTCTAGAGCTACAAGCACAAATAAATTGCACAGTCCTCTACATTACATAAAAGGCAAAGTATATAATCTATTGTGAAAGATTTGTTCAAACTTCTTTTCTTTATATAGACTTCCATGCATACCATCTTTCATTCCTCTATATTAAACTGTTAATGTTTAAAGATAAAAAATTACAACAATTGAAGTCAAATATTTTTTTGCAATACACATCATTGGGCAGTTGAGCCTTTGTGTATCATAGGACACATTCAACAAAGAAAAGTAGTGATTATTGTCTGTATAAAGCCTGAGCTAACATCAGTATTTTTCACTTGAATTACAGGACATATGACAAAACCAAGATCAGTAGAATAAAATGAGTCCTTACCCTCTTTTTACTTTTGTGAAGTCAAAAGCCACTTGCCTATAGGAAACTGCCTTTTCATTCAAATACCTGCTATACCGCCTGATAAACGTTGACATGTCATAACCTAAAAAATAAGTTTCAGAGGTTTATTACCTACCCAATCAAAGAAAAAAAATGTTATTCAAAATAAAGAGCAAAATATTAACACAAGACATGTCCACTGATTATGCAAAATTGTGCAGAAATATAATCTGAAAATAACTGCATACGTCATGGCATTCACCATGTAAATCAAACAGACAATACCACAAATATCTAGACAGCCTCAACTATGTAAAAGTTTGTACTTCACTTCCTAAGGAAATTACTTCCAAAAGCAAAACAACGTGATTTTTATGCAAGTTCTCTTATACTACAATAGAAATAGCTATCAAAAAAATTAAATGATGCATTCACAAAGGCGTTCACATCAGTTCCGCAACACGTTGTCTCATTTGCAACTGAATAGAAAAAAAAGGCTTTGATGGAAACACTACCATTTGACAGAAATTTTTCTCTGTTAAGACAGCAGTGATAGGAAATATTTTGATAACTGTCAATCTAGGGGTATAGACTAAGAAAAAGATCTGTTCATAGTCTATGCTGAGACCACAGAAGTTAAAACTTAATAAAATGACAATTTAGTAGAGCCTTGGTTACAACTGAGAAGGTTTCTGTCCTCAGGCAACCAATCTGGCTGCCTGTTCTATTACACTTGTGGCAAAGATCAGAAGCACATAAGAAGCAGCAAACAAAGTAAAGGAACCACCTTAGGAGAAAAAAAAATGACAGCTACACATATGGTCAGAACTGCACTGAACTGCAGCATAACAGTTTGGAAGATTATTTCAGTCAAAAAATCTGAACCAGAGAAACACTTATTTGCCTAATGAATTAGTCTCAAAGATAAATGATCAATTTCCAAAAAAAGCAATTTTAATTTTTTTTAGATACAGTTCTCAACTCACTGATATGATGTATGTACATGAGTTAATAATCAAAATTGCCTCATTTGGAGAGGTCTATCTCTATAGAAATAAGAGGAATCCTGATTTCTGTATCGCTAAGGAATTCAGAAGCCTTTAAGTAAGCGTGTTAGAAAACATGCAAAATGTGCCTCCAGCAGACAACTCCTGCCACACCATTACAGCCTTTTATTTAAAAAATGCAGCCTGAGGTAAAATGGACAGAAAAGCTACTTCCTAAATGACACGATTAATTAGAGTAACCAAGTTGTCTTTGCTGTTCCTCAGCACATTACTAACTTTTAATAACACAAAGACACCTTACCTTGCAATCCACTTTTGTCTAGGAAATTGCTCAAATTAAACAATGTGTTTCTGGACGCCAGATACTGGATAAAACGCTAGATAAAAGAGAAAATATTGAATACTTTTACTGTGTTACCAAGGAGAAGGAATTGAGGTAACAATACCAGAAACTTTTTATCCAGGTTACAAAATTCAGCTTTTATGCCTTAAGACTGACTTCAAATCTGGAAACTATTACAAAAACAGCTAAACTATCGAAGTAAGCCAGTTTTTTTTTTAATGCATAAATCTGTGAACAAATCCAAGCAGCATTTTGTACAAAGGTCTTGTTTAGTCGGAGTTTATTTAAAGCCAGAACATGGAACTCTGAACTTCTGAAAAGATCCCTTCAAATACAAACTCATTTTACATGCTCATAGTTGATCCAATTTTATATCAACTGATTGAATTTTACCAATTAGCCAAGTCATCTTTGCTCAGCATACAACTGTAATGGTACTTAGTTTAAATATGAAAATAAGGTGATTTAATGTTAGTTTGCTTATAAATCAGACATCAAACATACCAATCCATATAAAGCATTAACACTGTATCACAATACTTCTAATTATACATAATTACAAATTATGTTTCACAAGGTGAATGATGCTATTTTCACCTTGTAAAGACACATTTCAGATCATGGACATAATAGCGAAAAAAAATTTGTTCACAGCTGCTACAAAAATAAGCCAAGCATTCAGTTGCAAGAAACATTTTGACAAAAGACAAAACTACTGTTGATTAGTGCAACATGTACTACTTCCTTACTTTTATTAGCCTACATAGATTACATAGAAAAAAGGCTGGAGAAGAGTAAAGTCACTCAGTACCTAGGTACAAAGGAACTAAGCCAGAATTGGAGGCATAGTGCCTGGAAGTGTTTAGAAGACACACAGATGTGGCATTTGGGGATATGGGTTAGTGGTGGGCTTGGCACTGCTGGGTTAGCAGTTGGACTTGATCTTGAAAGTCCTTTGCAATCTAAATGGTGCTATAATCAGTTTGCACTCTCATTGTTCAAGTACTATTTCCATCTGTGAAAACTTTCATTTTGAGCAACAATCTTTTCCTCACTACTTCTGTAATATATTTGGCAAGCAAGATTTGTTCAGAAATTCTATTCTTAATGGAAAGTATTTCAGACAGTGTTCCCATGAAATACCTTTAATTAGTATGAACTATTTTGGTATCAGTTTAAAATTCATATGACTCTAAGTGCAAAGTGCATAGACTGTGTTTTGAAAAGTGTCAATTATCCCAATGAAAAAGTTTAAGCTGCAAGTCAATAACAGAAGTTTGCCCTCTTGTGGCTTAGTTAGCTTCACAGAATAGATTTCCACCCAGACCAGCAATAACCTGCAAGTGAAACCAGTGTATGCTTAAAAACGTAACCTCCCCCTCCAATCCAGACATGTCAGTCAGAGGAAGCAGCTCCTTTGAATCCAACCTGATATGAAAAATTTTGTTAATTTGCTAAATTAAATTGAGCTATCTCTATTCCAACGTTCATATAGTTTACCTTATTCTGACTGTTCAAAGTAAGAAGGAATGTTTACAAACTGAAAGCCTTAGAAATATATTTTTTTGGTTTTTTTAAAGGCAAAACATTCAAGCTGCTGCTATACTTGGCCTGGTATTTCAAACAATAAGGCCCCCCAGGAATTCAAATTGTGAGATAAAACAAGTTTNGTTTTCTTTCATCATTAGAATATGAACACAGAAAAAAGTACCCTCAGCATCTGGGACACTTATCTTTTATTCTAGAATTGCACACTTTAAAGTAGAAACAACAGAGACAAACAGAAAATCAGACCTGTGTTCATGCAGAATTGGACCCAAAAAGGCAAACCCAAAGATTGTCTTACAAAAAGAATTAGTGGAAGCAGTTAGCTGACATTTATAGCAATGAGGGGCTGCAACTGTTCTCAGACACATCATTTTTGTATTACCTCATTTCCATACACCATTAGATGATGGGTTGTGATAAGAGATTTGAAGACCACTACCCAGCTACTGTTGGTAGTTCTTTCAAATAAACTATCTGCCAGTTGTGGGATGTTCACATTCATCTCATTCGTGCACTGGATTAAATCTGCAATACAAAAATTTCTGTTGTTATTATCAGTTCTGTGAAGGAAGATCAATAGTCTTCCCCCAAAAATCAGTACATTCATTTCACGTAGTAATATTTTTGATGAAAACTGAATGGTCTTCCAGTAAAATATATATTGAAAAGCACTATGGCTCTGGTCTATCAGAACTTTATAACACAAAGTTCACTCTGCACACTGCCAAGATACAATTGCTTTTGTAGCTGCCTTAGAAGGCCCTGGAACAGAATGACTTATACTACCTCTGACTAACAACTCTCAGCTTTCAAACACCTAAAGCAGTAAATGGCAAAATAATTATTATATGGTACCACATTTAAGTAAGTTTTACTGGAAGATTATGACTAGCAGATTTCTGGCCTCTTAATGGACCAGTAAACCCTTTCAGACACTGGTTCAAAGTGACTAATAAAAGATTCCAATACTGCTTAGTCTTGATACAACACAATCAACACCTCCAAAATGGCAGAGGAAACGCTGAGTGGACAAAGGAGCCTCTAGCAACAATGCTAGAAGCTGACAGATTAATCTAGTTCAAAGTTGGATTTTTAACCAAAAAGATGGTTAGGAGTACAAAACCTGAGATTGGCTAGCTAAAACAAAGCTTTCCAATCTCTGTTCAGCCTGGACTACTGTCCCACCTGCGTAAGCATGGGGAGCCATACTTTCAGTACAACCAATAAAAAAATATATCATCATCCAGTAACTTATTTCCAAAGGCTGATGAAGGAAATCATGACTTAAGATCATGACACTATGTTGACAAACACAACAGAAACAACTACATGATAATACAGCTTGCTATTTTTCAATATGAAGCTTAACTAAATGCAACATAGTAGTGATGCAACTTTTCTATTACCACTTCAAATATAATCCAGTAATTTTCACTCAAACTGACAGCCCTGCCAAAGGCTGTAGCTCAATAAAATTCAAGACTTCAGAATGTCCTACGCCTGCCTGTCTAAGGACTACAAAGGTATACTGGAAATATCCATTTAATCTGAAGGCAAACATTTCACCTTTGAAGACAGTTTTATATCTTGCTATGAACAATCATTCACCTTGAAGGACTCTTGAAAGACAGGACCTTCCTTCAGCCAGAGCAGCAGGTAAGCATGACTACCACACTCAGAACTAGTATGGTCAGAACTGAAAAAGCTGCTATTTACATGTTTAAGTATTAAAGGAAGCGAGCAGGAAATGATTTCCACATTCATAAATGTAATGAGATGAAGAGATAAACATTCTTTTATCTACAAGTAAAATTGTGATGACTACAGGCATTCATGACCTCATTTTTAAGTCACGGTTATCTATTATTGGATGATGATTTGGGGCTGTTAAGACAATGCCAGGATATTACTCAGCAAGAGACGTGCTCTAAACTGGATCATTAAAACCAAGCCCTGCAGCTTCTTCACCTTCAGGCCTTCCCTCCTAAATAATAACACAAGTAGTTTTTTGTGCAAGACTATCTGGCAGGAACATACATTAAATACAAAGGTACACACATTACTGGATGTTAAGTTAGACATTTTGGCATAAGAGGTGCAAGTGCATTAGGAAGTGAGAACTTCTCCTCTTAAATGCAACATTTACCAACAGATCAAGAGTAACAAAAAATACAAAAGAAGAGGCGACACTTGAAAATCCACATCTAAAAACATTAAAGAAAACCTATCCCAAATAAGTGTCCAGTGTAGATGATATTTTGTGCTGGGAGAAATGTTTTCTGAAATGCCACTGGACTTTGAACTCATTATCTGTTGCAGTGTATAAAAGAAAACAGGCTCTGTAACCCTCAGAAAATCATCCCTCCCAGGACTGATGAGTGTTTATGTGAAAAGCATATGAATGAACCAAGCGGGGCGGGGGGGCACAGAGGGACAGAGTGCAAGGGTATTATGAGGAACCAGTGACCAACTGGGAGAGAACATAGGCAAGAAGAGAAGTACCTCAGTGGAAGCAAATTTGCAAATGCAAACGAGGGAGTCACTCCAATACTACAGTTACTACAAACTAAATTTAGCAAAACATGAAATTTCTCTCTCTCCAAAATGCTGACTGAACAGATGCACAACAATCTGATATGTCTTAATACCTCAAACTACCTACACCATATACAACATCTCAGAAAAGCTACATCTCCCTGAAATTTCTTTTGAAAGTATCTTCATGAACTATGCTAAGTAGGTAAAGAAGGATTTGCACAGTTACACCCAAATTAGAACAGCAATTTTTGTGTTAACTATACTATAAGCAGCACAGTACAGACAGAAGATGGTATCCTTCATCCCACACTGCTGCACTACATCCCACGCTGCATATACAGTGCTCTTACTTATTTATCCTATTCCCACAAACACCCTTCATTAAAGGAAAGGAACAAATATATAGTTATTTTCACATCCTACACTTAACACAACTCGTCTCACACCCACCCATGAAAATACTAGCTATGTGTTTGGAAACCTAAGGGCCCCAAAGCAACATATCTCTAGCCTGCTACTTACTGGAAATGCCATGAGCAATACCACAGGCAGGTGTATAACCAAAGGGTACAGCACTAAGGGGAACAGCTTTCATCTAAGAGCAAAAATAGAAACAAACAAAATAATCAAGGAAAAAAAGGATAATCCTTGGTGCAAGAGTGATGCCTGTTTCATTGATCATCTTGTCATGGGAGCCAAGGAGAAAGATTGAATAGTTACCCCCATCAATACTACAGTCACTATGTATTGACTTTCTGCATTATGGCCCAGAATAACCCACAGCAGAAAAAGAAACTCTCCTGGGAAATATAAACCACCTAAAATCATACAATTCTGTGATTCTAACATCTGTTAAAACTTCCACAGCATGAGATACAGGTGTTAGATATCTAACAAATGTCATTCCTTGTTTCAAAGAAGGCAGCAATTAGCAACAAGAATCTTAAGTTTGCAGCTGGCTAGGAGACTTCTATGAGGGAAGCTTAGACAGCAATGAATGCACAGTCATATCCATGGATGTGGCTGGGGACAGCCAAGGGAAAGGCTCCCAGGTTGTCCAGGGCATAAAGCACATGATGCACAAGAAGTGGTTGAAGGAGGTGCGTTTATTCCACCAGCAAAACAGAAGGCTGGAGGCAGAGAGGAGGAATATAAATATTACCTTCAATCAGGCTTTTGTTGGAGGTTCACAGAAAAAGGATGAGAAGCAAAAGGGAAATGGTCAGGCACCAGAGTCTGTAAACAGCCAGATCTGTCAATGTTCAGCATGGTTTAAAAGCTGGGATTCATTACAAAACCTGAGGTCCCTTCCAATCTAAAGCAATTTACAAATCTATACAACATCTATGGAAAGAGATAACAGAGGCAGGCAAAAACATAGAAGTGACTTACAAAGTAAGCTGAAGTCAGAAAGAGGTCCAACATGTATTCCTAAAGATCAAAAACCTTAGACTTATTTAAGTGATTGATAAAATATGTTTTGAGAACACCATTTACCTACTTACACTAAATCATGTATCAAATTTCATCAGAGGTCTCAGAGTCAAAACTAGATTTACCAAGAAAATACTTGTAGCTTGTTTCTAAATAGTGTTTAGATTTTATTTTTGTTATAACAATTAAAGCTTTCATCACCAAGTGACTTTCACAGAATTCAATTCTCTTTTTCCACTGAAGCAAGAGTTTTGCAAGGAATCATAACAAAGGTCATGGACAACAGATGTTTCAGCAACACTTGAAGATTTGTAACTGCACCTGTACCAAAGCAAGCACATTGCCTAACCCTGTTCAAGTCAACTACTGCAAAACATACAATACTGTACAATACTCAGGCTTAGAAAAATAATATACTCACAACTCCCAACCAAGAGTTCTACAGCCTTTCAACCACTCAGCCTTCATTACAGGAAAGAACCAAGTGATCCATTGCCTTACGCAATTCAGAGTTAGCAGGTGAAAGAAGTATAAAGTTGCAAAGTAGAGTAAAAGTTGAGCAAGACTGAAGATTCACACACAAGAAAGAAGCAGCAATTACCTACACAAAGCAGTTACTACAAGGCTATGATGATAAAGTACAATGTCTACTCCACACTAGGCATGTAGATGTGGATTAGCCAACCCATGGTAAGAGCTCATGAGTCTTGACCCATGGCAAACATGAGGCAGTCAGGCTGGATAATAAAGGCACGTGTCCCAAAGCAGCCCAGAGAATGTGTGAGCTTTCAGCATGTGCCTGTGACCTAACTCCTTGTGCAGCACCTCGTTCTGCACCAGGCAGCCTGCTCAGACAAAGCTACGCAAAACTGGTTTCCTTCCCCACAAAAAAAGAACCACAAGGTATCCTGAATGAGTCTCCATGATTTCTTTTCCCAGAATGTTACTCATATTATTTCACAGTAGGATTATAAAGAATGGGGTTGAGAATAGCTTTCATTAGCAGTTTTAGTTTCAGATACAGTTTCAGACCATGCCATTTCTGGTAATTTGACAAGTAGACTGAATATAAGCCAGATTTACATACTTCATGTACATGCAGTACCTGCTATTTTCAATGGTTTACCTATAGCTCTCATTTTGAGCAATATTTCTTTCTATTCATAAGTATCAGTCTGAAAATATTAACAAGAATAAGATCTTCCAGGCCAGGAAGTGTGCCCCACATCCCAGTTACTCCAAAATAGGTCAAGCAACTGTGACAGATATCCATCTTGTCAGCTATTGCTTTTTCATCTTTTATACCACAGAAAATACCTAGAATAAGTAAGTAATTGGTTATATCCTGCAAGTTACTGATAGTTGTGCCATTTAAAAAAGGATACATATATACAATGGAAGAGACAGTATCCTTTCAGAAAGCAATTGAACTATTGATCACACAACCTGACTAGGCAGATAGTGCCAAGAGCTAGACACATTACATTCTTCAGTTAAAAAAAATACAAGAAAAAGGAAAGAATATTTAAACACATATTGGTGGATCCAAAGCACAAGCCACTGTGATCACATCAGATCAAATGTACTCAAGTGGTAAATTTAAAATTGAAGTCAACACAGCAAATTTGTTTCTTTTTTAAATACAAAAGGAAATATAAAATATTTCTTGCATGAATTAATATGCACCCAACTTATGTCCACATAGAGGAGTTCAACAGAACACAATTAATTTAGTACCTTTCAAACTGAAGAGATCACACGCTAGTGACTGACACTCCACTCACAAGGGAACACTTGTGGCTAATCACAATGGTGGAATACAGGACAGTGTCTGTCCTTAAGATAATTTTACTTAAGAGTGTGCATCTCCTTATGATCAATTCCCCTTTTACCTAAGGTCATACAGAACAATTTTTAGATTTGATTAAAAGATTTAATAATTGTTGATAGAGGGCTATTTTGCTTTCCTCCAAGGGACCAGTTTCTCAACAAGACAAAACATTCAAAGCTGACACACTTTCATCCTATCATACTTCAGGAAATGAGTGGGAAAAATGTTGGTGTCTCAACCCAAAAGCTGAAACAAAAACCAATATACTAATGGAAAAGATACAATTATCTACACTGTCAGCACTCGAGTTAAATTCTTTTCTCTGGCTGCCTAGATTTCAATTCATATCATTGCTGTTAAATTATACCAGTTTCCTCTATGTTAAGGTCTCATTTTGTTCTTGTTCTATGCAAATATTTGATCAGTGGAACAGAGCTGCTCCCTCATTTGGTCAGCAATCATAATCAAAATGCAAATAGCTGAATCTAAAAATCTATTAACAGCTAAAACATTTCCAAAGGATAGGTGAGAAAGCAGCAATGTGAATATTTCCCCTGCAACACGGCGCCGTGTAGCAGCAGTTAACACTGACAACTTTAGGAATTTGGTGAAAAATTTCAAAGATCAGAAGTCACCAAGTTCACATCAAATGGGTTAATTATATGAAAAATTACTTGGTTTATGCCATTGAGAAGTCAGTCACTAAAAACTCCTTCCTTTGTGTTTTTGTTAGGAACACAGTTACAGCAAGCTTTTACTATTTCTAAACAAATTTTGGAGGTTTAAGATCAAGATTGCCCTGCTTACCCCTAAGGAGTTCATGATCTATATGCCCACGTAGATTTTAAGTAGTCCCGTTACAGGTTCTGGGAAAGCACACACAGCTGCCACATCTTTCCTTCCCAGAAGGACATGGAGAAAGTTTCACAAGAGGGAGAAAATACAGGTTATTGAGGAGAAGGGGGAAAAAATTAAAGAAATAAACACCTTTCAGTTACAGTAATAAAACATTTATCAGCAAATCCTAAATGAAGGAGAAACTGAATTTAGCAGCAACAAAGTTTTTCACAGTCCTTTTTTATTTTACTTACTGAACTAGAAGTGTCTTTTTAACCAGAGTGGTTTGCATGAAATGTAGCATAAAATATTAGAAATATCTAACCTCTGTGTATTAGATATTTTTCCCAGTAATGTTTTTTCTTCAAATTTCTATAACAGATAATTTTCCTCCCTTGAGTAATTGGCAAATCAGGGTAGTCACTTCTTTTCAAAAGTTCAATAAAACGTATCAGGTAAGAGTTTTTCAACTGGCTACAGATGACAACAGATATTTTGGATTATGGAGGTTATTTTTTTCTATTCACCTTGACACAATCATTGTGAAGAGTGTGCTCTAATTTTATCCAGTTACAAAATACACAAAATTGAAATGACTTCACAAATACATACCAGTTTTATTCTAGCAAAGCTCTTTGAAAACATTTCTAGAACATATATTGACAGGGTTCTCTAATATTTAAATACTTGGAGGACTTAACTG
Organism: Polioptila caerulea; assembly: GCA_013397295.1. Lineage (NCBI taxonomy): Eukaryota > Metazoa > Chordata > Aves > Passeriformes > Certhiidae > Polioptila > Polioptila caerulea. The sequence goes on from VYXF01009765.1 coordinate 139,519, forward strand.
TTCCATGAAAGGACATTTATAAAAACTTCAAGAAATCAAAAACACCAAAAAAAGAACAAAAGAAAAAGGTTTTCTGTAAAATCTATAATTAAAATCTACTTCCGCAGATTAACAATTCTGCTAACTGCAAACCTTGACACATTCAGATCTGATTCTACACATTCCTACTGACATTTTAAAAGCAGATAACTTAAAGAAAGCATATGGTAACTTTCTAAATAATTTCTTCCACAGATGATGTCCTTATTTAAATATGGGAAATAGGGTTAGAAAGTTCCTGGATGTAAATAAGTCCTTTTCATTATAAAATCAAGCAATTTGTCTAAAAATAATACTCTGAATAAGTCTCAACATTAATGCAAATGGGTGAAATTTTAATTTTTTAAAAACTGATTTCTTCCACAAAACAATACATTTGGCAACTAAAAATTAAGCTTTTGCAAAACCAAGGATACCCCAAATGGCATCCTAGAATGATCAAATGAGACACAGTGATGTTAAATTTCATTTTGAGCCACTCACTAAAGAACATTTAATCTGCTGAATTTAATCTGAAGACTATTATATAACAAGCATGTTATTTGAAAATTGAGTGAATACTTCAGTATTCTCCTAATTAACAGAAAATATCTACGTTTGCAGTTTAAAACAAAACACACCGTAAACACTATTTGTTCTAAATTTAGGTTTCTCTTCTGAATAAATACATTTGTACCAAACCACTTTACTAGAAGTAGTTTACTACATCAGATTGCCCCATGGCTTCACCCAAGTCCCTCTGAGAAGTGGACAAGGAAATCTGGACCAAATATTTTTAAATTCACAATAAAAATTCCCACTGAGAATTCTTTCTCTGCATATAAACAGCTTCTTAACAGCTACATGAACTGACTCAGGAAACAATTTACGGAAGAGTGAAAGAAATCTGAGAAGACTCATTCTATTCTGAGCTTTCCATGCTTAAAAAGAACTATGATTTAATTTAATTTATATTAGATAAGCAGGATAAAAATGCAGAAAGATGATTTATTATAATGTTAAATAACTTGCTCTATAGCCAAAGGTTTAATATTTTCATTTCATCAAGCTGCATCTTGCCTTTTTCTTAAATTCAAGTAAGACTATCATGTTCTCTCTCCTACTTAAAACCACTGTTTCTAATTGGAATTCTTAGAAATTACTTTAAATTGCTATCAGTGACCCTGTGAACTCAGTGTAACTGCTTCAGGTATCTTTTAACTCTACATTTTTCCTCATATGGCAAAACTTTGAGCAACTTACAACTTCTGTTTGAGAAGTAGTGTTAAGATACTTCCCGCAAAAAAATAAAGTAAAAATTAGTTCAGTTGAACAACTGCTTTCAATGAAGTATTCTCTGAAAAACATTAGTAGTGTCTACCAAAACTCCTTAACAAAGCACGGGTAAATGAGACAGCAAAAGTTGTTAAAATTAGGGAAGCACAACTCAAACCATTACATAGGTCCCATGACTTCCCTTTTTCTTTTTTTATCTTAATTACTACATGTTGGAAGGTGCCACATTACCACTCGATTTAATATTCAAAACGATTATTCAAACTTCTCCAGTTACAAATATTGTGGCAATGACAGGTGTGGCTATGCTACCTTTGAAGAATTGATTGCTCAAGACAGACTAGAACACCACTTTCATCTAAACTTGCCAAGTACCCCAATCACATTTTAAAGACTAACTTGAAAATACTGCGAAATATTGCCTCAACAGCTCCAGCCACAGATTGTAAATACAACATCCTCATTTCAAATACATTTGTATCACTAATCCAGAAACAGCTACAACCAGATTTACACAAGTATTCAGTACCTTAACAGTACATGAACAAGCTTGAGCCGTTTAGAAAATGAACATACTAACACCATAACTCTCGCTCTTATCTGCTTATCTAATCAGATACATTTCTCCTTGGGAAAAAAATGGTGATTTTAGGCAGTTCTGTTCATCCTGCAAAGAATCATGTAACACTTTCAGACAAGAGGAGCTGATTGTCTAAAGCTCAGTGTAAGAAAATAACTTGAATTGCCAGATCATCATAGCAGAATAAATTACTTATACACACATTTAGGATCACCAACCTATAAAATAATTCATGTCGGCCAGAACCTCTGGACTGTATATAAGCTCCAGTCAGCTCCTGCAGACTCTTGACTAAATATACAGGTTGCTGGAACCTGGATCCCTCTGAGGAATGACTATCTAAAGACATTCAGTTGTGGAACCACTATCAGTGACAATTAGTTTTGTTCAGTTTTGTGTCTCCTCCTTTCCTTCTGTACATAAGGAAAAGCTATTAAGCTCCCAACTGACCAGCCTTGGAGCTAATGCTACAAGTTAACCCATTACTGCATTACCCCAACATTTCTACCATTCAAGCTGAACACAAACCATAGCTTAACTCACCTAGATCTTCATGCAAGTTGAACATATTGCAGAAGTTATTTTAGACCAACACAAATTCTTAATATATATAACTCACAGGTTACGTTCTCATGACAACTCCTGACAAAACAGGGTGGTCCCATTCCTGTCTCTACCTGAAAACATTCACACACTTCCACTGCTTATGTTATGACAGCCCTAGTGTACTTCTCTGAACCATAATAACTTCTCATAATAGAAAAAAACCCACACAAAACCCCCTGACCTTAGTGCTGGTGGGTGGGATAATGGGGATGACACATGAAGTGACACAGCAGAGAATAGTTTTTTCATTATCCTACAAGATAAAAAATGGCTCATAAAAGACCAAAATTGGCAAAAGCCACAACAAGAAAAGGAGATGATGACATGCAAAGGTAAGAAGAATGAGAGGAAAAAGGGAAGCAGACAAGTCCTCCCACTTTTGGCACCAGGGAGCGACTGTTACTCAACCATCCCACTACAGTCACCCTCTGTTCTTCCAAGATGTCTGCCTAGGCCTTCAGTGGCTACTGTACATCTCTACAGTTTCAAGGTTTTTTAGATTAATATCCCAAAAGTCTAATGTTCTGGTGCAGATTAAAAAAGAAATTTCCCTTGTGCTTCTCAGTGGCGACTGAATATCCATACACTCTATAAAAAACTTCAACACAATGGAAAAACTACTATTTCCTTTCTTAATAAATTAAATCATTTTCTTTCAAGGTTTCCTAACTTTTCAGTCTTCTTAATTCATCTGGCCTCCTCTGGAATCTCTACAGTTTCACTAATTTATATATATATAAATACACACACACACATGTATACATATGAATGTATATATTTACTTATATATATAGTTAAATATAGTGTCCCAGCTGGATAATGGAAATTACTTCCTTCAACAGATACATGCCCATCTTGCCTAAATTTTGATGTTGGTGGCTTACAATGAAAATTAAGTGAATCGAATCCTCCTGCTGTGTTCCTGCATGTCCAGATAATCCTCTCAGACTCAACTTTTACACCTTTACACATTTAGATCTCTGCAAGCATTCACAGAGCACTACTATAATTTATCAGAGTAACTTCATCTTCTAATCTTGGTCTGAAGAGCAGCTGCAAACATTCCCCAGACAATGCAATTCTCTACTGACACACAGTGTGTACCAACATACCACTTACTAATGAAAAGCATCATTGGAACCACAAATGGACATATTCTCCACTTTAATACCCTCCAATCGTGGGCAAAGTGATGGAAGCAATCTGTAGTAAAGCAGCACTCTCTTGCTCCACTAAGCTTGAGAGTCAAAGAAAAAGCACACTAAAACCCATGGCTGTTACCTGTACCTATCAGTTGCTATAACAGGAGAGAATTACCTTTGTGTACATCTTAAAATACTAATCAATATAACAGTATTTAAAGATTAACTTTCCAGCTGCCACCCACTCTTAAGAGTAAATTCATCCTCAAATCAACAATTGCTTCAGCTCCCTTATACTGAGAAACATGCAACATATACTAAAACTACTGAATACTTTTGCTCTACATTCAGTTCCTACACGACCCTTTAAAAGCATTTTATCATGGAATCTAGTCCAAAATAATTATTAGCTCCCACACATATACTAGCACATTAATTCCCACTGAAAAGTATCTGTAAACTTAGAGCCTTGATCCTATCTTTACAAACATGCTTAATAACGAGCCTGTGAATCATATTCTGAAGATGTTTTTTGATTAAAAGATGAAAAATGCCTGTATCTATCAGCCAACTAACATGACAATTCTTGCATAAGCTGTACATTCAATCTGAATATTTAACCCACTGGCCTAATTAAACCAGGGAGAAACCAATATTCTTTTTCACTGATCATATGCTAATTTCAATGCACTCATGAATAAAACTAGGAATAGTTCTTTGTTCAAGATTGTCAGTATTTCCAGAGTGCATAGCTGCAAACACTTGAGGATGCACCCCATTTCAGGTTCTGACAAGCAAGAAAGCAGGTACGTACCCTAAGGGCTCTATACCAGCACTGCTGTTTAAGAATACATTAGGACAGGTGGCTGGGCAGGCTTTGATTCTGAATGACAGCCATGGGTTTGATACTGAAATCAATATTTAATACATTAGTGTATTATAGTAAATATGATGATAATTTATAGTAATACTTAAGCACCCAGTATCATATTTATAGTGTGAATAGTCACACATAGTGGATGGATGGAAGCACGATGAACTGCATTAAGTGGAACATTTTAACTTTGATGAAGACTAGTTACTTTGAAAATTGCCTAGCTTTAACACTGCTTTTATATCCTACTGAAAACATGAAGGTATTTCAAGCGGCCTGCATAAATGTGAGTTTGTCCTATGATTTCACCTTAAGATGCAGAGGAGGCACATAACACACTTCATAGACAGCTGAGAGGTCAGTATGTGATGCCAGAGACACTAACCCTCAGGTCCCTTCAACACCACGTACACATTGAATGTTACCGCACTATTCTCTGTCTCTAACAGGAATATGCCCAAGCCATCTGCCTATGCACACAGGAGATTTTTGGTTATAGCAGGCACCTAAAGCCCTCTCCTTCTGCTCCAAAGAACCCATAAATGTTCTATAGCTATTACACCTTCATACAATAAAAAACAAGTTGTGCTAACGGACATGTGTTTAAAACAAGGCTTGTGAAACACATTTACAAGCTGCTGTTGAGCTGCCAATAGCACGTAACCACTCCTTGCCGATTGCTCTGGATACCTTCTGGATGCAGGCAGAGTACCAACAAATGCCTTACCTGGCAGCTTGCTAGCAGTGGTACAGTAAATTACTGGAGCCCAGCCTACAGGAACAGGGAAACCAGTTTGTTAACAGAGGATACCACCAAACAAAAAATCCTCAGTGAGCACAACTCTACAGCAGTTCTGCAGCAAGACAACTTCTATCTTTTTGAGAAGGTAAGCCTTTAACATAACTAGAGTTTGCTTCAGTATCTAACCCTCCCCAATCCTGCACGGAATCTCAACTTTGGCTCACCTGGACAAATGGCATTCAGATGATATCTGTTAAAAAATACACCCAAAGTCTGTCAATGTACCTATCCCAGAACCATAGAATGGTTTACATTGGAAAGGACCTTGAAGATCATCTAGTTCCAACAGCTCCACCACAGCAGGGATGTCACTCATGATCAGGCTGCTGGAAGTTCCATCGAATCTGGCCTTGAACTCTTGAAGGGATGGGGCATCTACAACCTCTCTGGGCAGTGCGTTCCAGTGCTTCACCACCCTCTGAATAAAGAATTTCTTCCTAGTATGCAATTTAAATCCACCCTCTGTCAGTTTAAAGCCATTTCCCCTTGTCTAGTCATTATCTACCCATATAAAAGCCCCCTCTTCCACCTTTTTACAAGCCCCCTCCAAGTACTGCAAGGCAGCAGTGAGGTCTCCCCAAGGCCTTCTTGTATCCATACTGAAGAACTCCAGCTCTCTCAGCCCATGCCAACCTCCAACATCTGTGACTTGCTTAATCCTGCATTACAGAGGAAACGCCAGACTTCACGCACAGCATGTTTTGGCTGTAAACACTTCCAGCACACTTTCTCAATCTAAATCTCTGTATCTTCTAAACATACAGAGTATCCACATGGCGTTTCCTAGACATTTACCTTCCACATGCCTTTATTCTAAAAGACACACCAGAAAGCAATTTTGTAGTAGTGATGTATCATCACTGTAGAGCACAGGGAAACTGAAACCAGTGAGCGTTAACACCAACCTGACCTGCCACCACATCTCACTGAACAGATCTTCAAGCCAAAAAATTCCCAAGACCTTTGTTACTTTGCAATTAACCACACACATGTAATTCACATTATTTTCTCTTTGAACAGCAGTGCAGAATCTTTAATTAGACAGTTTAATAGACAAAACCAAAGATAAGAGAAAATCAAAGCCATCTGACCAGAGTTTTCCTGCTTCAATACTTGTCTCATTTCAGTAGCTCAAAGGTCTTACTCCAGTAAAGTTGTTTGGAATATGTGTCATTCTCTCTCCTTTTAAAATAAGATTTTGGAAATTAGATTTTCTTCTAGCCAAAACCTAACTCTGAGCATGAATAGCTCATTTTTCCTGAATGCCTTTGGGAGCTGTCAGGAAGCATGTATTTAAGTTAAAGGAGTTATGCCTCTGTATATGCCTTCCTCCATCAGTGCTAAAACTGCCAATGAAGATGTGTATATGTCATGCATGGTAGGACACGTTTTTTGGTAGATACCACCCTCTACCAACCTCCTTGTGGTTAGCTAATGGAAAAAACTAGGCCGTCTGTTTAACTACTGGAAAAAGCCCAACCAAAACCCAAACTTACAACTGTGTGGAAATAGGTTTCCTTTTGTCAAGAGTCCATGCTAGTATATTGCACAAAACAGCTGTACTGTCAAGAGAGTCTAAAGGTGTGTCAGCATCTACTACAGGTCCTTTTGCCCCTGTAGTATACTGGTTAAAATCAACACTCCACATTTTATTGCTTTTCATGTATTCACATAGATTTTCAAAATTAACCGGAGAGAAGGAAAAAAAAAAACTGTGAAATTTTTGCACCTAAGACTGAAAAGGTTTAACCCATATTCTAAAACAGTTTGATTATTACATCATGTTCTTCCAGCATCACAGAGATGCAAATATTACTAATTTGGATTTGTTCTAATATAGTAAGTATCAAAAGTTCAATATATGAAATTACTGCAAATGGTGCTTTTTCTGGCATAAAATAAATAGAAGAAAACAAAATTACTTAGATTCTTAAAATTAGTACAATTTATTACAAAACAGTGCAAATGCTTTTCCTTATAAGCAGCACAATGCCCAGCTATGGGAGGAAACCTCCTCAGATGGTAGCTTTAACACAGATCTTTACTAGGAGTAAACTCCACACACATTGAATTACAATCCAGCTATGCACTATTTCCTATTTTGTATGGATCATCTTTGTATCTTACTTTTCTGTGGGTCTCTCAGGAAATACATAGAGCAGTGTCCTGTCAGATGGTCACTTTTATAGCTGACTAGAGTTTAACAGGTCTCAATGTAGCTCTGATTTAAAGGCTTATAAACAACGACCTAAGCAGCCCAACAAAAGTGGAAAAACCTGAAAAGAGGGGAAAATAAGGCAAAGACAATTGAATTATGAGGCCAATAAGTGACAAACAAAACAGATTTCATGAAGGTTTGCTGAGGAATGNATAAAACAACAACCTAAGCAGCCCAACAAAAGTGGAAAAACCTGAAAAGAGGGGAAAATAAGGCAAAGACAATTGAATTATGAGGCCAATAAGTGACAAACAAAACACAGACTTCATGAAGGTTTGCTGAGGAATGCTGTTTTCTTTAAGTTTCTACAGAAAAAGATGGTCAACCTCAAAATAGTAAACCTCAAGATTATAAAGTAAAAACACTTGCCCAGAGGTTGCTGCAAAAATGTCCTTACCAAATTTCAGTTAACAGACCAAGGAGAAAAGCAGTTTAGACTATTTTGCCAATTATATAATGAATTTTCTTGAAGAAAAAAACTTCTGACAAAGTATTTGAATTATTTGAATGATCAAAGCCGCAAATTCCCAAAATTCCAATATTTATCATCCAGTGAAAATCAAACACCATCCTTCTCCTACAAAGTGACTGGCAGAAAACCACACAGGCCAGCACCTGTTTACACAGTTGGGTACTTGAGCTGGTATCTTAGAGATCAAATAGGCTAAATTTTGTACTCCTGGTGTTATATGAAACAGTTTCACACAACATGGCTGAGATTTATCTTTCTCTATACTGAAAAAAAATTACTCTGCACACCAGACATTTTTATGTGACTTCCATCTACTCCTAAGTAAAACTAATCTTCATTTTTCCCATCAGGAATAAGAGAAAGAAGCATAATAAAACCCAAGAAACTGCTCCTTCCATATCAATGTATTTAGTGACCTGCAAAATACTAGTCATTTTGGTTAAAAGTGTCACTACTTTATAAACTACCATTTTTTAAGCAAACAAAGAATGTTCATGATACATGGATTTATAGCACTTCTGCAGCCATTTTAATGCAAGCTACATCAATCCCATACAATCTATTTTACTTTCTGCACTTAAAAGTAGGTGAACTCATTACAGAATTCACAGAATCACTAGGTTGGAAGAGACCTTCAAGATCGAGTCCAATCCATGCCCTCACATCTCAAGGAGTTAAAGATCTGTTACTGACAGCCACTTTCATACCTTTTCTTTTGACCAAAACAGGATCAGATTTTGACATGAACTGTTAGAAAACTGGATAAAGTAGAGCACAAGAGCTTAAAAAAAAAATCTAAAAAAACCCCTCTTTACCCATAAAAACAGAGATACCACCAAAAAATTGTTTCAACTGACACTCATGTACTGTGAGTGTGCAGCTCTTCCATGAAGGGAGGCAGTCAAGCAAAAGTACAGCTAAATTCTTCCATGCTATTAATAGAAATGTTGGAAATGCCTGCCTAATTTAGCTTTTACTTCCTTTTTCAATTTAGACTAACATCTCCCACGAGATATTTGGAGCTCTCCGACCAAACAAGACTCACCCTGGCTCATCCCAAGCACATCTTCAATGCACATTTGAACAGCACTCTTTTACAAGGGCACAACAAACCCATCCCTTACAGACCATGTCAAAGCTGCTCAGAGCCAACATTTTAAAATATACTGTGATAAGAGGTTAGGACGGTGCAGGAACAACCTTCATTTAACATGCAGAGTAAAAAGGAAGCTGAATTTTTCCAGGACCATACACTAAGCTTTTCAGCAGATAAAGCAGAGGACCTTACCAAGGGGAACACATCCTCTTTACAGCAACACTGTTATGCCTGAGTTTCATAAATCCAAATTGGTTCTTTCTTTCCCTTATGCCTCATTTTTACAGGCTGTTCCTGAGCCCTTCGTTAGTGACCATGGGGTCATCAAATTTCACTAAGTTTCAGAGCCAACACGGAGTTTCAAGCTCTTAAGTCTGAAACTGGATGGGAAAGGGAACTTGTATACAGAAAGAACTCCCAGTATTCACAGCTTTCAGCTGGGAATTTCTCTGTTTACCATGAAGACATATCCCTATCACAAGCAGCCTCTAAGATAAACGAAAGCCAAGAGAAGTAGTAAATAACATCTGCCTTTCAGTTTTCAGTAAAAGGAAGGAGACCTTCAGCCAGATTCTGTCCTTAAACTGTTTCATAACAAAAGCTCAAAAAAGACAAAAAATAGTTATTCCATTTACTTCAAAGCAAGGTTTGTTCATTGGTTAAAACCTCAGAGAGCTAAAACAAATATGGAACTCTGGTAAAAGTATGTGTTAAGACATCTTATGTCAGCCCTAGTATATATCAAGAGACTGATCACATTCCTGTCTACAAAGACTCCTCATTAACAGTTTAAAATAAGCACAAAAGCATCTCTATCAATTCACTGTATTTTACTCACAGATCATTAAATAAGAAGAAAGTGTCCTCATAAACTATGTGTAAACAAAAAGCAAAAAACCCAAGCAAAACAAGAGAGAAAAGCAGCTCCTAGAAATGCATAAGTTTCAAATTTATAACAATGAAGTTCCAAGGATGTTCCATTCAAATTCATAATAATGAAATTCCAAATTTCAGAGGTTAAACAAACTATGCTGTTCCCTAGTACTTGAGAACTAACAAAAACTTCTTCGGATTTCCACCCACTTACACACCAAATTCAGCACTGAAACAAACTTCATCTACACCAGACTTTTAATGCCAAGTAATTTGCTTGGAAATTGACTTAATTTATGTTACAATTGATAGGCTTAAATGATGCTACATAGTGGCAAAGCATTTCAACTGAACAGGTCAGGAAAAAAGCCTGGGCTAGCTCCTTATTAGCTATCAAGAACCTAAAAATACAAGTCTGCATCCATAGAACCATTTTTCTTCAAAGCCCTACGGTGCACTAGTCCCTGTGTGTCAAACAGCTTACAGCTAAGAGTTGTGCATCCTGAGCTTTTCCATTCAACTGCTAATCAAATGTGACAACTTACTATGCATGACATATCCTTATTAGAAATAACCACAGTCCACAAATGCAGAGGTGTTCATGTTTGGGTTCATTTTTTCTTTTATTCCTATGATTAAAATCCACTTTGCACGTATTTTTGATATTCTAAAGCTTATTCTGCAGTGCTGCACTGTAACACTCATGACTGAAATATAAACACTCTAGGGAGAAATATTCCCTGATGAATTTAAGACAGGTTATTAATAAATAACAGAAAAACTGATTTAAAGGATAATAAATCCAAGTTCAGTTATTTAAATAAAAATCAGCTAATCAGATATCAATGAAAACTAAGGGACACGGACATCCAGAGAATTAATTCAAAATTGAAATTTACTTAAGGATTCCAGTATATTTCTAAATAGTAAAGAAATTTCACTTCTCAAGAGAATAAAAGAACACAAGGATATTGTTCAAAAAGACATTTTTCTTTTTTTATCTGCAACTAGAATTTGAACTAGTTGTGGTCCATGATGAATAAAAAGTAATTTCAAGTAAAACACCCAAATTTCAGCCCTAAAACTCACAAACTGGCATAACCGCTCACATAAATATTAAACTTGAGACCAAAGAATGAAGGCATTTCATGAGTAAGACTCAAGGAAGCCAGCTTTACACCAGCCCAGAAATGAAGAATTGCTTTGGGAACTACAACTGTATGAGGCTGCAATACATAATCAAGTAAATATTCCTAACAAACTGATTTTTAAATGAAAGTTGGTTTTAATCTCTCCATAACAGTACACACACCAAATTATGAACACCAATGGCTTCTGGTAAATAGAAAAGGGGACAGAATTAAACGTGATCAAATAACACCACTGTTCCCTGTATGGAGACTTTACCATCACAACAGTTCAAAGTTTTACACTTCACATAAAAAAATAAGGTCAGATTCAGAATACAGAGTCGCTGATCAGAAAAATTCATAAAGTTTGAAATAGGTTGCAGTGACAGCTGAAACTACTATGGAAATACTGGGCAGGGAGAGAAGGAAAGGGGATAAAGCAAAGTCAAGTGTGACCCCATTTCCAATTAAATATTGACCCACTTGTCAGCAAGAGCCAAATAAACCAACTGCAAGCAAACGTAGGTGAAACAGTGATGCAACCTCTGAACATGAGGGAAGAAGCAGGGAAGAAACTAAACCCAAGGCAGAAAGCACACACTTGAACAGCAAAAGAGAGGTACAGAAACACTAAACATCACTTTACAGGTCAGTACCCACCCCAGAAAAACCCCAATACTACCAACAGCAAAGCAAGCTACAAGCAGCCCTTAAGAACACCAAGGAACACAAAGACACCAACTTCTATGTTTTGACGGCCAAGATATTCAGCCTTCTCATTTGGCACACAGAGTGACAAACCTCAGACAAGCAGAGATGCTCTGAGTGGATTTACTGCCAGACTGAAGGCAAAGTTTTATATTTTAAATTAAAAGTAAGTATTTAAACCATGCTTATCTCTGTCTATAGCTTTGTGACCTGAGTTTTAAATTAAAACTTTGCATGTTACCCACTTTGGGTCTGAAATCTAGTTTACTATGGTAACTTTAGAAACTTATGCTGTGCAGATGAATACCAGTGGGTTGGTTTGGTTTTGTTGGGTTCATTTTTCTTTTTCTTTGAACAAAAGTAATTAAGAAATGATATGAACCTCATTATCATCTTTTTGTAAATGGATAAAAGAATATCCTTTTTTCACAGTTATTAACATGGAAAATTTGTTTATACACTAATTATTTAAAAAGGAAACAGTGTTATTACAGATTCACAATTTGTGCTTTAAATGTTATTAAATTAACTATTCAAAAAATCAAGAAAGGTTACAAACAACACAGACACTGTTGATGTCATAACACACAGCCAGCAACTGGAATAGCTGAGCTACTGCAAGTACCATATTTAGAGTAAATACATGAAATACCAGAGCAGTTTTAACCCATGCAAACTTCTCATTTCCCACATCAGCAAAAGAATCACCCCTGCTAGAATGGCACCACTGCTGGAGCATATGAATGTTGTGACTGAAGGTCTGCTTGTTTGGGAGGAAGCAATAAAGGACAGCAAGTAAAGATTTCAAGTGTCTTTTTAGGAAAAAAAGGAAAAAAGGAGTTGATGAGGAGAACTCAGTAAATTATCATAGGTATGAAGGAAAGTATATAGGAGAGCTCAAAATGAACATAATCCCACTACAGGGATTTTAAAATTTATTTTAATTTAGACTACTTATGTCATGTCCTGCATAGAAGTCTCAGTATTTCCCTTTATGCCACTAGTGTTCACTCCAGTAAATTCTCTCATGCTTCATTCTGTGAAGTAACATGCCCAAGTCAAATTTTGATGTAGATCTTGTTAATTTACACCCTCTCCTTTGAGGTAAAACTTTTAAAAGCCTAATTTACCCTTGGATAATATGGCAAATGATCCAGATAAGCATTACTTTAATAAAGCTCCTTTAGCAAAACAGCACAGGAGATTTTTAGTCACAATCAGAAAATCCAGCGTATTTGCTAAATCTGTATGAAACGCTTAACTTCATTAAGTTATTCTCACACAGTTAAATACAGCTTAGTTCCCTGATTTCTAAAATCCCAATACCCCATTTGTGACATACTACTCATAACTTGGATTTACTGTTAAGAGATTTGAGACTACCACACCTTAGCATTGAATTTACTAACATTGTTTTTAGGTTTAGGAACTACCAGCCAACTGATAAAACTCTGATATAAACTAGGGGTGAAATACAAAGTAGAACAATATTTCTCTTTAACTTTTGAAGGACACACTTACTTTGAAGTTACTAAGGGTTCATAACCTGCCCACTCACAATCATATTTCACAATGGAGAAAATGGCTGGAAGAGCAAGGAAAACACCAAACCCAACAATTTTATAGCCACACAAGCTTCTTTCCACTTGATTGCATTCTTTTTTGTTAGTTACTTGTTGGTTACTTTTAACTGGTTGCAGATATAATCAGTAATAAAATCTCTCTCATACCCAAGTCTCTACAAGATAACATTAAGTTCCAAATTGTAACTACTCCCAGAGTTAAGACTTTGACCAGCAGAAAACTGAAATGGTTAAATTCACATACTCATGAAAAAAAAAAAAAACAAAGTTTGCAGCAGAAGAGTTTGCTAAAATACTCAAAAGGACACATACTTGAGATTATTGCTTTAAACTTGTATTGCAAACTACCTGAAAATATTAAATAACTGCCCCAGCAGAGGGCTTCAAGACTTTACAAACAAGTAATTTGCAATTCTTACCTGATTTCTTCTATCATGCTTGCGAAAGAGATACTTCACAGTTTAACAGAAAAGTGCACATATGCTACCAGTAGTAAAGCTACCATGTGCTATTTTTAAAGCATTAATTGATGTGTGAGTTGTTTTGAGTGAAAATATTTTAACGGTATTGAGACACTTCAATTTAAGAAAGATGCTTAATAAATTAAGCTTTCAAATACAAAAGATGTCTCTGCTTCAGAAATAACGTTGCATTTTCTAGAGGGAGCAAGACATCACTAATATTTTGTAAGTGAACTTTCCCAGAATTTTACCATCATCAAAAAATCATGAACTTTACATAAGGCAACAAATGCAAAAGTTGGGAAGCTTTAAATTCCACATTGGATAAGTCATCTCTTGTATTATTATGCAAACTACCGTAACTTTGTGAGACAAGTCATTAGGGACAACTTAAAACTTTCACATCTACAAATCAAAAGCTGATTTAGGATTAGGAACTGAAGACTGAAATAGATCATTAGGTCACAGGCTGAACCGCAAAAGAATGCTTCTCCCAAGCGTCCCTTTTCAAAAACACAAGAGATGACTGCACCATAAAAAAAATAAAATAAAAAAAAAAATTAAAAAAAATCTCAGCTAGAGCTATAGCCCTAAGTTACACGAGACCTGAATAATCACAGCTAATGGGAAACAATGATGGTATGAAGATTCACAGGAAGCTGACTGCAGGTGTCCTACAGCTTCTTCTCCTTAGCTCTTGCCTCTTACTTCATCTGCAGCAGAATACTGCTTCAGGCTAAGTAAAATAAAACAACAGCTGCACAACTACGTGGCTATTCTTTCTGCAAATGAGCAGCTGTAGTAGAAAATTGTCCCTCTGGCAGCCAGGAGAAGTATGATAGCTCTCATACTCTACTAAAAGGCACGAACGAATATTCCACAGGAATTCCAGTAAAAATTAAGAAAGTTGGCTAAAGAAAGAAATGATGAAGGAATAAGAGAAAAAACTCAGAGCGAAAACTGAATACTTCAAAAGAAAGTTGTAATAATGCAATTATCTGTGTTGGAAATAATTACAAAGAACATTTGTAAGCAAAAATAACAATGGACTGCCTCCAGAAATTTCAGTCAATTAAAGAACGGGAAGCAAAGCTGCAAGAAACTTCAGGTGATTCTGCCAAAACCAGAGACAAAATATGAGTTTGTTGAAGCACTACAATACCATAAAAGGAATGTGGATAAGCGGTTTCTACTGGAGAACACAGAAGTATCCACAGAAGTAGAAGTTAATTCACCTCATCACCCAGTCACACTTGAGCATGTAAAGGCAAGTGAACACTGACAACACTGGTTTTCCCAGCTTTTCTACAAATCTCTTGGGTGATCCAGGGAAAAGCAATGATCCTTGTCCTGAAGTTCTACAAGTTGCCCTCTTTGTACCATCTCATTTTGAAATAGAAGCTGTCCCCACTACAGACATGATGCAAGTCTTTAGCTGGGCATTTCCCTGTCCTAGTAGTAGCCTCTAGACAAAAGTGACTTAGAGTCACTCTAGACTACTGACTTAGGAGTTAAGTTCCCAACAAGCTCCTTCAAGTTTACTTTCACTTACACAGCTTCTCACAGACATCTACCCAACACAGGGCAGGGTTCTGGTTTACTGTCTTCCTTAAAAATACACATTTTCTTTCACAATAAGAAATCAAGGAAATTACACTCTGGCTTAATTATAGAGGTATTTCCTGTTAAGAATGGGTAATTACAGCATCACAACTTCCTTCCAAGTCATCCGTCTACATTCTCCTTTAAAGAGGGCTACTCCATTAGCTACAAGCAGATAGGGTTACAATGCCACACTCATTCAAGAGGCCAACCCTTAATGCGTATCACAACAAAGCTGTTTGAAGCACACTCCACAACATGCACGTGTGCACAAACATTTTTATGCTACTGAGCTTTGCTGCTACAGCAGTTTCACTGAACCGCTGAAATCTTTTTGGCATTAACTTCAGGTATTCCTAATACTAATGTATCTCCTGGTACTCCTAATACTATCCACCACACACATACACAAGCACATCTCCCCCTCAGAATCAAGTAAAGAAGGAGTGAAATCCGGCAATAAGTTTCCCAGCACCATTTATATTCAAACAACCTAAAGCACCTGTTCATAGCATCACTATCTGTCACTCACCGTGGGGACAAAAAGCTAACTAGAAAGAAAGGGTTGTACCAATCTCTATGTGTGAGTTAAACCCACAAGCCAGTTTAGAGCTCCCACTGCTCAGGTGTAAAAACTAGGACAAAGTCCTAGTGAAATTAGGTTTTACATAAAAGAAATTCATGAACTATGCTTTGAGGGTACCAAGGCTATTAAACCTGATTTCTGTAAAAAAAGTAATCCATCATAACAAAAGCAGCATTTAGATTACCAAACAGAATCCATAAGCCAGCTCTAAGGCTGTACTTTAAAACAGAAGAAAAAAACAGTATCATGGAATCAAGTATACAGCCTCAAGATGATGTTACTACCTACTGTAAGTCCACTTGTAAATTAGATGTCTTTTTCCCTCAAGTCAAACAGCTGAGCTTTGTAATGGGAGAGAAAGCATTCTTTGAAGTATATTACATTTTAACCATTATGAGCTAAGGAAAGAATTCCTTTTTACTTTCCTTGATTAAGATAACCATCACTGAGGGGAAAAAAAGGTAACCTAGGGTGGAGGGTACTTCAGTTTTCAAACTCCATACACTGTCAGGAGCAAGATAAATAAGAACGGGAATAATTACGTTCATGAGTATCTATGTGGGAGTTCCCTCCACTTTTATGAGTTAACATGAGGCTGAGCTAGTTAAATCTGTTCATGACAGTTCAACCATAATGAAGAAAGAATTTCCGTAACAAGACAGCTAGAAATCTTGAGATCTGTACAAGAAATACAGTAACAAAAATGCATGTCATGGTCAAAGAACATGCTACAAAACTAAGACTCCATTACAGAACAGTATAGGAAAATTCAACTTATCCACTCACTCAGGAAAAGTGTGAAGTGGATAATATCCACTCCACAACCTACAGTGAAATAAGTTTTACCTATAGTATCATAATAAGCAATAATCAGATAAATATTAAGGCAGCATGCTGCCTATAAAGACTGGTATATTAATTGTCATTTACAATGAGATGTCAGTTCATAGGACTTACCAAGTTAAACTGTGTGTTGTAAAAGGAAGATATGTACAAATAGCTCAGAAATGGGGCTTGAGTCACAGCTTGCGTAAAAAATATTTATTTTAAAGCATACAACCATACAGGGTATGAACAAAGAAAAAGTTCAAAATACAAGACCATGTGTCATTTCCTGATGCCAGGAACAGAGACTTCTAACAAACATATTAGGGTAGCATACAAAACATCTAGCTACAATCTATTTTAACTACTAAAAAAAGGGACTAATGACAAAAATAAAGTTTGCTTTGCTTTGATAAATGAATTCTCAGAGAGAGGGAGAAACTAAAACTCCTGACAGTCTAGAGTAGAAGATGGATTCACAGACTTGGTCTTCTCATCCATCAACTACCAGACAGCTTTCTAAGGAAGTCCAAGCACTCTTCTGCAGCAGCACCCTGCAGGTCTCCATTAGGTTGTCTCCCAGCAGCCCTGTTCATAACATCATCCTTTTACACAAACACACACCCCCACCTGAAGAGCAGTTTTCTGGCCAGCTTCATATTCTTTTCAACAAAGCTTATAGCACAAAATAATCCAGCTCCTAAATGCCTTATTACTGAAATTGTACTTTTAGCATTATTACAGGCTAAACCTGACAAAGTTTGCTTTCCAGAAAGCCTCACTTTTGCTGTGTGAAATCCAGTAACATCACAATTTCATACATATGCCATGTGACAAGGTGTTTTCTCTACCTGCCAGTAAGTTACTCAAAGCCCAAAGATTTCCTCAGTGTTCTGACACCCTTAGCTAACAAAATATAACAAGACCACTCAGTTATTATCATCTTCAGTCAAAAGATGAAATGAATGAGGGAATACCAAAAAGAGACAGGGCAGCTGTTCTGGGGCTACCCTAAAAAATTAATCACATTGTTCTCAGGTACTTGCAGAACAAGAATTTCTTAAACATGCACAGGTTTTGGTGGAAAGAAGGAAGAACTACAGTACAATCAATCCTACTACTATCACCTGGTGTTCTCATTTGGCTACAGAGCAATTCAGAAGGCACAAACTCAAGACTCATGAAGACTCAACCTTCTCCTGCAGACGTGGGTGGGAGGAAGGAAGGAAGAAAGCACACATATAGAAGGCATTGACACACAAATCTCTCCAGTATCTTTTATTATATATTTGGGAAAGTGAAAGGGAGTGGGGTGGGGGGGCTGTCCTTAAAAGGCCTAGAATAAACAGATGCAAGACAATCAGGTATTCAGACCAAGAACTTTCTCAGTCCTGTGACCTTACAGCTTTGTGGGAGACACACTAATGTGAACTTTGGTGTTCATCATTCTCTTCATAATCACCTGGACAGATCACAGTTGATAAAAGACCTTTAAAGCATTCTCACCTTTGATCTGTTCTTAATAAAAGCTGAAAAATGGCCAGAAATGGTATGTTAAGATCAGGTACTGAACTAAAGAAGTCCTCTGAGATACATCCTCCCAAGTGAACGAGACAGACTAGAAAGAAGACTAAAAACATCCTTACTGAGAGAGATTTGCCCCTTAAATATTCGTTTCACATATTTTCCTACATGGAAGATTTACGTTTTTGTTAAAGAAGGGATTTTTTTTCCTAGTAGTTTACCTGGAAAATAATTAAGATAACTGATCAGCTATTCCTTCCTGAAACTCCTGCACCTCCTCTAGAGAATGGGGGAGTGCTGCCCTAGCACGACGCAAATGAGATCAATTAGTAAGGAAATTGCAGCCCATTCCCCCGCCTGGCCTCCGTGGTTCTCTCTCTCCCGAAGGGGTATGGGGCAGGTCCTGTCCTTCAGAAGCTCACATTGTCCGGGGCCCTGTGCATAACGAAGAGCTGGCAAGGCCCCTTTTGGAGAGCAGACACACTGAACAGCCTCTCCCAAGCTCTCCATCGCCACGTCCCCGACCCTACGCCCCCGCCCTCCGGCTATACTCTGTGCTGAAACCTGGAGCTCCTCCGCCTCAGGAGGCTTCCC
The DNA here is from genome assembly GCA_013397295.1 of Polioptila caerulea. Classification (NCBI taxonomy): domain Eukaryota; kingdom Metazoa; phylum Chordata; class Aves; order Passeriformes; family Certhiidae; genus Polioptila; species Polioptila caerulea. The sequence continues at coordinate 158,509 of VYXF01009765.1, forward strand.
GTCCCCACGAAGCCGGTGGGATGGGCGGCAGCC
>VYXF01009765.1:160747-178666 GCA_013397295.1 Polioptila caerulea
GCGGCCGAGCTCCTCCTCGGGCCTTGCCGGGCCTCTCCCGCGTCACGTGATCGCCCGGCGCCCCGCCCCCGTGGCACGCGCCGCCCCCTCAGCGCACCGGGGCCAGGGCAGGGCCGGGCCAGGGGCGGCTCCTCGGGCCGGGGGCGCTTCCCGCGGGATCCCTGATCCCCTGCCCTGGGCGCCCTTCCCCTCGGGCAGGCCCCCGTTCCTCTGGGCAGGCTCCCGTTCCTCTGGGCAGGCTCCCCTCGGGAGATTCCGTGTGCCCCTCTTCGGGTTCAGCGCCGGGTAAAGTCTCCGCGGAGCGAGTGGGGGGTGTCTCCGCCCCTGAAGGATGTGGTTTTGTATTTCTCAGCCTGCAAAGTTTTTGTGGAAACTCCTTTGGCGTTACCTTAGGTTAGGGGAAGCTCAAAGGGAAGAAAATCTGTTCTTAGGCAGCGAGGGGTTCGGAGCCGGCTGGTTGCTGCGATTGGGCTTCTTCTCGGAGTTATATTTATTTGAAAGCTTGCCAAAATTTCTCGAATGTACATCACGGCCAGCATAAAAACACTGGTGGTTTTCAGGTCTTTCACGATTAGCCTCCCACTGTTCTGCCAGTCAGCTAATGCTTCTTGGACTTAGTCAGTGGCTCTGTCCTTGGCAGCTTGGGATTTTGTACGAAGTTACTTGGTTTCTGTTCATAAAAATTAGAAACTGTTCCTTAAGGTGCCTTCTCCCAGGCTGGTACCTACAGCTGTAAACCTGGTTATGTGTATCCCAGTGACAGTGAGGAGCAGCTGCTTAGCGTCCATACAGCCTGTGGCCCAAAGTGCCATCCCAGCCTCGCAGCTATCTGCAGCTTCCATTACCCCTGGCAACAGGGCTCTTCTCCTCCTCCCCAAACACACAGCAGCGAATAACACAGCAAAACCACAGGATTCCAGCAGACAAAGTTCTTCCTCTCCCAGAAGTGCCTCCTGAGGAGCTGTCCCGCAAGTGTCCCCCACCCATGAAGCCACTGAAATATTTATTGAGCAACTTAAAGAGAAGCAGTATACAAATGATACTCAGCTCTGTCTGCTTGACAAGATGTGTAAGTAGGATTATGTGTTTATAATGCGTAAGGAAAATTGGTGTCAGAGGAAGAACATCTGGTGAAAGCTGAACCCAAATAATGCCATTTGTGTGTGTGTGTGTGTGTGTGTAAGGAAAGCTTGCAACATGTAAAACTTGCTTTCTTCATAATGCTCAAGCTCTTTGAGGAGATTGTTGTATTTGTATTTCTTGGCTCTGTCTGAACTGTTTTAGGAGTCCCAAACATCCATGCTGGGGAAATAAATCACTGATGTATACAGCAGCAGACTCTGGCATAAGACAGCTTTAGCATAAAGCTTCACAGTATGACAATACAGGGGCTGCTATAGGCTACTGATACAGCAACACACGGTGGTATTTTTTATGCTAATTTAGCTAGGACCTGGATTTCAACACCTCATTTCAAGCTGCTATTTGGAGAAATTCCATGGAATTGGCCTGAGTAAATTAGGCTCCATCAGTTTTTCTTTGATGATGCCCGTCACTTTCTCCAGGACCTGTGAAACTATCCAAACAGAGAAAGCTTGTGACTCTAGGAGTTACTGAGACCAGATTTGGACAAAATATCTAATTCCTAAGGGAACAAAATGTGACCTCGATCTTAGAGATCCAAAACCAAAAATAAGTTTTGCCTTTTCTACAGTTCTTCTTGCTCACAGAAAGGTCGCAATTTCATAAGTTAAAAATTCTGCTTATAGTGCTTGTTTGTAAGCAGAAATGGGTGTGAGAACATGGCAAAATGTATTTTGATAATTATTTGTTGCTTTTTAATTGCTTGGGAGACACTTGATGCCATTATAGCAAGAAGCTTGAAGTACTACGATAGATAATATCTGAGCACCTCCCAAAGATTTGGAAATTGAAATCAAAATGTAATCTCTTTTCCTTTCCAACCTGTAGAAAACAAGTTCGATTAGTTTGTAACTCATTTGTTTTTGTTTGTGTGCCTGGGTGTGCTTGAGAATGAAAGGAGAAAGGAGTACATATCTAAAGAGAAACTACTGGAGAGATAGAAGTCCTATATTTAGTCAAGTAGCAAACCTAAACATTCTTTTCTCTTGTAAAAAGTTCTTCCAGAATCTGGATCTAGCTTCTGTGAAAATTCTGTGTCTTGCATTCACAAGCTCCCCAGAATTGACAGTATTTTGCTGGTACTCAGCTATCCTGGAAGGACAAACAAACTAACAGACCTTTTTCTTCCCATGTGCATTGTATAGTACTGAAAACCTAGCCTCAGCATGACCTCTGTAATTTATTATGTATATCATTTTCTTGCAACAGTGTCATTTTCACTCTGTGAGGTGCCTGTCTCACCGTAATGCTTGCAGTCCACCAGGGTGATTTGGTGTTCCCAGTGCTGCTGGCATCCATGCTCTTCCTCCTTGCTTCATGCTACTGTACACTATTAGGAGAGCCATGGGTTGGGGGCACTGTTAATTAGCTTCAGATCTAAGCCAGGTGTTTTGGCTGAATTTCAGGTCTATTAGAAGTCAGCCCATCTGAGGCACAAAACTGGTGAGGAACAAGGCTGGGCATATGCTGATAACCTGTTGCAGGCTCATTACCAAGGATTTGAGGTCATATCTGCTAACAGCAATTAAAAACCCCTATCAACCATAATTTGGGAAGCTGAGAAGGCTGGTGAAGGGAAGTTGAAGAGAGGGAATAAGTTTGAAATAGGACTGGGTTTTGGAAGAGCTGAAGGGAAGGGTAAGAGTGATGGGGCAAGGAGGCAATGGGGAGGAAAAGCAAAGGCAGCAAAGCCACCTGCGTAAGGTTGGGAAATGCCCTATCAGTGTTGTATAAATGATTTGGAAACAAGTCACAATCCAGATGTTTCACATGACCTATTTAAAGGATCACTGCAGTTTCATTTGCTGTTAAGGGTTATAGTATTTTCCCCAGCTTTTGAGGGATGGTGCTTTTCATGTCAGCCCCAGGAATTCAGCATATGTTTGAGTAGACATAAGATGTAGAATAGACTGTAGGAAATGGAAAACATCAGCTTCCCAAATGTAGCTCTCTATGACATTTGTCCATGTCTGTGGCCATTATATGGTCCATTTCTTGTACACCTCTGGCAACAGAGAACTTCAGAGAAGCTGCACAGCTAGAACCAGGTGACTCACTGACCATATGGAGAAATCTGCAGTGAGTGATACACTTTTGAGTAGTCTAATTTTGCACTGCCCAGCAGAACTGTGCCAATTTAACTCCAGTGTAATAATTTCAAAACTATGTTCAAAGAGTTTGGCAAAGATTTACCCAATGTTGTTTTTCTGTGACTATAGTAAGAATTCGATATGATTTGCGTCACCATAGCAACTTAATGAAATAATTTAATGGATAATAATGAACTTTTTCCAGCAATGCCTCTAAGAGTATTAAAAAAAATAAAATGGAACAAGGGAAAATTACAGTTAAAACACCATTTGTTAGTGGCAAAGTGAAATGAGGTAGTCCAGGAGTGTGGTTCTTGTTACTCATTCATGCTGCCAACAAGACTAGAAGCCAGCAGAGGCAGGCAAGGTGGCCACATTGCTTGGCTAGGGGGAAAGGAGGCAACCAGATCATTTGATCATCGCAATCTGGAATATTTCAAAATAATAATGAAACACAGTGGAGGTAGGATACTTTTTAAAGTGATATACATCTTTACTGCTCCAAATGCACTTGTTCACAGGTTTTCCTTTTGCTTCATTTGTATCCAGTTTCTGATCCTTCATACTTTTAGTACTCAGCTCCTTCCTTTTCTGATTATCATTATTTCATGTTCATTCCTGTTTTAAATACATCACCCTTATCCATCCAAATATCCACCCCGAGTCTATCCAAAATTTTCCTGCTGAAACAGAGACATTCAGCTGTTGCTCTGCATTCCTCTTATACCACCTATGTTTCTTTGAGCATCTATCAATCCTCAAACAAATTCCAACTCACTCCTTGTAAAGACAACTTCCTCAAGTCCATAGTGAATCAAAGATCTTTCCCAATTCTCTTCCCTCTTTCTGGAAACAATGACAGCTTTCATGTTTCTTTTGTTCCTTTTGTGTTTCCTCTTTTGTGCCTCTCCTTGTCAGGCAAATATCCAACTTCCTTCCTCATTCACAGTATTCTGAGGTCTGCTGCTTGTGTCACCTTCTCATGCAGCTCCAGTTATCTAGTAGTCAATGTCCCTTGTGGTGCTCTTCCCTGAAAAGAAGCTGACTCTGTTAACAAAGAAAGCAGCTGTCCAAAAGCTAATGTAATTTTGCCATGAGAAAAGCACGTGGGAAGGGACAGAAGTGAGTCAGTACCATTGCACAGGAGGAGAGCCATCAGAACTAATTTTGCTGTGTTCACTTAGGAGCAGGATATCTGTGTAGGTGCTCCTGAGAGTATCTAAGTAGAGATGGAAAACAAATATGATGCTTCTGAATCCTCTTGTGTGTTCTAACACCTTTCTCTCCTTGTCCTGACATGAAACTTGCACACTGCAAGATTGATCATGTCATTAATGGTATAAACAGGATTCCTACCTGGCTGACAAAGGCACAAAGTACATGTCTTTGAGTTGGAGAGAGAAAGGAAACAAGCTCCCTTACATTTTGTTCACACTTCCCAGTGGATGTGTCAAACACTGACACCTCTGAAGAGCAAGAGGCTTGCTATCCTCTGCATCTGCCATGCACTGCCCATCAACAAACATTCCTAATGCACTCCTGCTGCTGCTCTTTCCTGCTGTGGTCTTTTATCCATCTTTTCTCAGCACTCTCAGAGTAACTCATTCAGACACTGAACAAGGAAAAGCAAACCTTACAACAAAGCCTCACCAGCATGCTAAGTGCACCTATACACTCCCCCAAAATTTTTGGAGACCATCTATCTTACAGGGGGAAAAAAGTGGCTCTGTGCCTGCTAGTGACACTTGTCCTCATCCCTTCCCCCCAGTTTGATGTTGAAAACCTAGGGCCTTGCTGCCAAATGCTTTTCCCCGTCATTGCAGGCTGGCAGTGTTTGTGAGACTTGGCAGGAGACAGCATTTGATAAGAATCCTTCTCTGGGCACCTCTGAGAGGGCACTGTCATTCATTTCACTCCCCTGCCAGTCCACGAACACCAAGCCAGCAGGGCAAATACAGGAGGAACGGCATTCCTTTTGGGCTCCTGTAACTTGGAAGCAGCCCTTGTCATTTCCTTCAGTCACCTTTGAGCCAAAAGCAAGCAGAATACACTCCAGCCCCAAAGGAATATGTTTAAGGAAAGTTATAAGCAAACAAACAGGCAGGGTATGAATGCCACTGCTGCCAAGCTAAAATTGGTACTTATGCTCACACTCTTGCACACATATACATGCAGCACAGCCTAATCAATTCCCTCATTAATGTTGAGGATCATGTGCTCATGCTCTGTGTCTGGGAAAGCTTTACACCCACGTGAATTTTGATGTGGAGCTGAAACAAAAATGTTGATGCTGGCAATGCCAACTATAGAGAGTAAATAGCTGGGGCCTGCCAATGCTGACTTGAATGGGGCTTCTCACCCAGAAGAAAACCTACATGTGAAAAGTATTCTCATGATCAGGTCTGTGCAGTAAAAGTAAATCCTGGTTTTCTTCCTCAAGCAAATCAATCCATTTATGCCAATGACTTGGTTTCAAGCCTTGTATGGGTAGGTTCCACTCCCTGGTCTTTCTGTGAGATCTGAGTCTTGCCCACTGGAGTGAGTCAGGCTATCAGTGTTTGGCTCTGTGCTTCAGGGGTCAGTGACTGCATTTACATGTAGGCAGACTTCATGCTGATTAAATCAAACTACTGCACTGAAAGGAACATTAACTAAATGCCTCCTAACATTCTGAATAAGCTATTCTGAATCTTAAAATCCATAGAAGATTTGTCCTAATTTATTCCAATACACAAGTACATAAATGGAAGTGCTTTCTATTTAGTAAAATTGAGGAAATGCATAAAAAAAGAAATGAATGGAAATTTAAAATTGCTTTCTTTTTCAGGATCTGAGAAGCAAAGAATTGTGAGTAATACTGGAATGAATGTTCTCACCTTCTCTGTCACACTGTGTTTCCTAGTTTTGTTTCTTAGAACTCAAATAGCAATACTTTTAGTAGCAGTGGCACAGCAGGCTTGTCTTGATAATGCGCTTCAGCCATGAGCCTTGTCTAGAAGTGATTGGGTTATATGTTTTGCTTGTCTTCTCCACTGAAACTAGAGTCAGATGCAGGCCTGTTGTTAATATCAGGGACACAGCACTCCCTTCATAACTTTGTGTCAGGCACCCACCTCTTTGACAGCTCCAGGCCTTGAGGAGATCCCACACTGGAGGGCCAAATGCAGAAGAATGCGTACTCGCAGTCCTGACTCAGGTTGTGCTTTCTCCACAACTCTCCACTGCTTGTGGCTAGTGTTGAGGTGCCAGAGAGGGGGTGAGATGATATACTGGGAACAAGGGAATTGCTAGCATTACACCAGTGGAGTGGGAGAGGGGCTACAGGAAGGGTAAAATTTCCTTGGTAACCTCCCAATAAATCTGTCACAGTTTAAAGCTACAAGCGAATCTGGCAACAAACTTCTGTGACTTCGGATCATACGTCACCCACTGAGTTGAAAGCTGTTTGATGTGGATCTCTCCACAGCAACTGGCTGCAGGCCAACAAACTCACTTTCAATGGATCACAAAATCACCATAGTTTTTACTGGTCACTTTTTTTTTCTGAAGGCAGGAGCAAAGGGTAGTAGAGGATCTGTGTTTTTGATGCATCCACCTACCCGATTCTTCCCTTTGGACCACTTCTGTGTTTCTGTGTGCTTTCAGTAATCATTTAAGCCTGCCCTTGCCTTGCATACAGCATCCCTTTTCAGTGGAAATCCAGACATATTAGCAGTGCTTGCTACCAGAGGAGTAAAGAAGTAATAATGATCCAAGAGAAAGTATTATAGTCTCTCAAATTGCAGTGGGATCTTTTCGAGTCAAACAGTAGGCCTGCATGTGTTGGTATTCATTTCTAATATTCTTCAAGAGAGCTTGTTCATTGCTAAAGATTTTGTGCATTGCAATAGCAGCTGAAATCCAGGAAGAACTACAGAAGTAAGATGCTGAGCAAGGAACATTCAGGGCACCTGTGTTTTTTCACCCTCTCAATCAAAAAACCAGTGAATGATAAAGAGCAAAAATGGATATCAGATTCATTGAACTTATTCAGATAACACAGCTGGAGGAAAGAGGAGAAGATGAGTAGTTTGTGCAACATCTTGTTGACCTGAAAGATCAGATGCCTAAAAGAATATTTTACTAAGAGCAGTTGTAAAGAAAACAGTAGTTGTGGGCAGGTAAAATCACAGATCAAATACTCAAATACTTTGCAGGTCCATATTTCATTGCATGGCAGTGTGCTTTCAGATGCCAAATTCTGTCCCTATTGAATCTATGGCAAAATGCCCACTGACTTCAAACAGAATAGGTTTTGTCCCTCTAAGCTATGAGTATAGTCAGCAATACTAATGCAAAATAGAAATAAATTGTGAGGGTGAAGAGAAGGGAGTTGCAACTGGAAATCTAGTACCTGCCTGATCTTAATCCTTTTATTTTCAAATTAACAAAACCCTCTTACAACATTATATCAATCATTGTTTTTTTTGGTCTGCATTATTTTACAGTCCATTGGCTGAAATGATTAATGCTAATAAAATGTATTTAGTAAATAGTTTTTCAAATAGCTAACCCAAGTTTTCAGAAGCATTAGAAACATTTTTTTCAAACCAGAACTTGTTGATATTGCAGCCAGTTTTGTTCAAGAAAGACCTTTAAACCTTCTCATTGATATTCTCTTTCTTTTTATCTTCTCCTCTGTTCCACGATATTCTCTTTAGTGAAGTTCATCCAAATCTATATTCTTAAACCTTATCCTGAAAGTGGATTTGATAAGTCTTTGATTAACAGTTCTCTGCATTATAGCAGTATCTGTGCATGGATGTGAAAATGAATAGCATAAAATGAACTACTGAATGTTTTTGCATTAAAGTAATTTTGCATCAAAACAAGTAAAATTTCCAGCAGTGTCTCTGTAGTATTTTAAAATCAGATAAAAATAGGATTGCTGAATTCTTTAATTAACATAGCTGAAAGTTAGCCAAATCGGCTTTGGACACAGCAGGAGATGTACAGTTTGTCCTGATTTTGTGGGGAATGAAAAAATGTAATACTTGGCACATGAACTAACTGTGCTAACTTAAAATGTTACCAAAACATATTCAACTAAATCAAATATGGTGGTTTACCAGAGAACAACCCACATATTTTAACAGAACAGAAGAGTGCAATTTTAAAGTTGTGGGTTCCTGAAAGAAACAAAATCTAGAGAAAGTGATTATCAGTGACATGAAAATTTTGAAGAAAACTACTTACCTATTGAAATCAGTGAGGTCCTTTGGCCAAACTCTGGTGTTCTTACTGATAGAGAGTAACATCATCCCCTATGAACAGTTCTGTTCATTTGGGAATCCAGTCTTTTATGGCAAATGAAATCTCAAGGCATTTCAACTGGACTGAACGTTTTCCATTGCCAAGATGTTAAAACCCACCACTTTTTAATTTCTATGTGCCCATTTGCATAAAAAGGGTTTTGATGAGGTTGGAGGTGTAATATGATGGGAGTAAATTCTTTATTAAACAGAAATAAACGTCAACTGAGTAAACATCATTAGTGCTAACAAAATCTGGTCTACATGTAGTACCTGCCTGTGTATGATGGAACTTCAGTGTCTCACTAAGCAGATACTTCCTTGTGGAAATTTTAGAGCAGAATTCTGTCATTCTCAGATACGCATCCTCAAGCAAAGAAACTCTCATGAAAAACTTATGAAAAGCCCAATTAGAAAGCCTCTGATGAAATCAGATGCAGCTTTCAAAACAGTCCTGTTACAGAAAGGTAAAACTGATTTTTCCTGAGGCAGTGAGGACTGAATCCAGAGAAATTCCTTGAGGAAGGACATTGCTACCCTCCCTGCAAAGCTTTACTGTTTTAAATTGCAGTTCAAATTCCTGCTAGTAAGGTAAGGGATAATAATAAATTACTTCATGTGGCTCTCCCCATTCACTTTTCCATAGCCCAGCTCAAATTGGGAGTAACACTGGCTGCTGTATGAGAGGGCTGTGTGCAGACAGCTACCAAATTTACTATTAGTGGCCTTTTCTGTCTTTAGAAATTATTTTTTTCTTCAAAGATTTCATTACGAAGAGTGTCTCATTCTCAGATGGCTTATTCCATGGTTTTGGAAGAAACAGCTACCTGCAGAACTTTTCTAATTTGCCACATCCCTTGGTGTTTCTCTTATCTAGATCATTTTGTTTCCTAGAAAGTACAGCTCATCCCTTCAGAGGACTGAGTTTCCCGTGCATGGATGGTTTGCCTGTTAAAAAACTTGCCTTCAGAAACCACAGTGTAACATGAGCACCCTTAGGCAATAGTTCCCAAAACTGGGGTTCTGACCAAAATTAAGTTAGGTAGTCCCAGGACTGTGAGCCAGTCTGAAGGGGAACTTGCAATGAGAAGAGAGTTATTCAAAAGCCAACTGGACTGCACCTTACTCTTTTACCAGCTTCCATCTTTCAGATGTCTGTGAGATGCAGTCTAGAGTCACAGTGGGTGAGGATTGTAATAGCTTATCCATTTTACAGACAATAAACACCAAGACAGGAGGCACAAAGACAAGAAAGGCCCTGCACATTAGAGGGTGAGGCAGAAATCTTGCCTTTCCTCAAGTCAGGGCCACTGAATCATGTTGCAGCACACTCCAAAGAGCTGTGACCTCTTTAGGTGAGACACGATTTTTGGGCATCGTTCCTCAAAGATCCTCAGATCTCTTTTCTGCACTAAACCCATACTCCTTTGGTGGGGGAGGTAGGATGACTCAGTACTCCAGGCTCTCTGTCACTTGTCCCTGATGCATGCTCTCAAGAAAAGCAGAATGCATCCATGCCCTTTGGTAAGCAAAGAGATGTGTGGGAGCATTTGTCCCCTTACAGACTTAGAGACATTGCATGAGTAGATGAAGCAGAGCTGAAAACAAAGACCTAATTCCAGTGCTCTTGCAAAAACATCTGGCCAGCACTGTCTCTTAAAAAAACAGACTGGAGGAATGTAAACATATGTTTGGCCCGCAAAGGAGTTGTTACATAAATGTTAATTATGAAGAGGATTTCCCATGAGTACAGGGGCTTTTGACAGAACTTTGATTCCATGCAGGACACAAGTCTCAGGAGTCACATGCTCTGCCTTAGAGCTATGCTGACACTTCTCTGAACTCTAAGAAGCAGCAAGGGCACTTGCTGTAGCACAGGAACAGAACAAGCTTTGATGATTGTAAGTGAAGTTTGCACAGCATCATGTTGAAGCAACTCTGTGTAATTAAACTATTCCACTGATCAGAACATGTGAATGTCTTGCTGTGATCCCAAAATGGTGAGGCAGCTTCCCTTAGGTCACTTCAAGAAGATATCTGAGCATTATCATATCATTTGGCATAGCAAGGGTCATGGAGCCATTACATTTTTGCTGTTATGGGACTGAGATTCTTCTCTTTGCTTTCAACATTTTGAGCTGTTACAATGTGACTTTCATGCCTTTTCCTTCCACAGTCAGGAGGTATTCAAGTTAAACTGGCCTTTGCAAAGGGATGTGGAGATTCTCACGTGGCTCACATGACTCCAGGCTCCCTGGAGATCACAAGAACAGGGGCCAACCTCAGGCTTTCTTTGCTGTGAGTAGTGCCATTTAGCGAAGGGAGTGACTCACCATGTCCAAAGTGAAGCCTGCCTTCAAACCATTGGGGTGAAGGCACCAGAGAACCAGTTTAATAATCACCCTGTTTGCATTGCTTAGACAGACACCGGGACCCTTCCCTTCTTCTCCCACTATGGCCACCCCTTCCTCCTGCACCACCCTTGTTCTTGTAGCACTTGTGCTGCTGGGCGATGAATCTGACCAGGAGATGTACCTGACTGAAGAATATGGCTGATGTTTATCCGGCCTTTTTTGCAGTGTTACTTTTCCAGTTGGATCAGAGTTATCTGTTCCAATTTGTGGTGTGGCTCCAAAGTCTGTCAGCAGAGTAAAGGCAATGAGAGGTGGGAATGTTCAGGTGTGAATGGGAGTTCAGGATATAAAAACCATGGGTCATTTGTGTCCAGTGACTGACTATTAAACAATGCTTTGGGACCGATGCCTTCTGTCTGCCTTGCCTGTTAAACTCTTAGTGCATGTGGTGCTCTATAAATAATGTCTTTTGAAACTATAGCAAGCCTATTTTACAAGAGAAACACAGTTACTGAATTTCCACTATGATTTATCTGCCAGCCCTCCTCCATCCCCAGTGGCTGAACATCTCACTTATGTATTTCACAAATGTGAAACAAAATACTTCACTGCTTTTTCCTCCATTCTTAAATGAAATTGTGATAATTCAGCCTTTCAAAATGACTAAGAAAGGCAGCAGGACTTCTGCTCAGGAAGAAAGAAATTTAAGGCTTTTGGGAATTTCAAACAATGAGAAAGACGTGAAACATTTAAAAGGCAGGATTCCTAAGCAAGCTTTTCGTTGAATTTTTTTATATATCAGAATTTCTGACTGTATCCAAGGGGTTGCATAGGAGTTCTTATACTAGCATTGTAGAGAGTTAGTAGTCAAAAGGTAAATGAACACTTTGACTTTGTTAAGTTATTAATGCTGAAAATAACATCTTTATTCCAAGCAGTAAAATACGATTTACAATTCTGAAGATGACACAATTCAAAACATTTTTTTTTTGCAGTCAAAATCTGCCTCTGAAAGAGGGCGTAATGGTTTGTTCATAACATTGGCTCTGAAATATACTCAATAGTGTCAGAGGGCCAGCTTTTCCAAGAAGATGATTCTGTGGGTGCCATTGATACCTAAAGAATGGGTGATATATTATGTATCCTTGATCAACGGCTTCTAGCTGCATCCCCTGTTCTCCTGGTGATGTAATAACAAGGAGTCAAACCCTCAGCTGTATTTAATATTGACTCGCAAGCCTTTGTCACAGGCAAGCATGATTTCCTGATGTCTTTGACACCCAGGAAAGAAGGATGACTGAGACACCTATAAATCTCAAAGTCCTGTTTTAGACATAACAGAGCGAAGGAGAGAATATTATGACAACGTAGCATTTACATGGTCAAAGTACTACAGTTGTAATAACATCTCAAATACCCTCATAAAGCTAAGGAGTAAACACTATTATCTCCATAAAAAAGCTTGCAATGGTGATATGCCCTGGAATTTATTTTAAGTAAGTTTAAGCTCTTCAGTTTCCCTCTAGAAACTAGTAAACTATTGAGAAGCAAACTTGTAGCAGAAGTAAGAATAGATACTGGGTCTTGCTGAGATTCAAGCCCATGCCATCTCACAACTATCAGAATTTCCTGTCTGAGAGGTAGCTGGAAGCTATGTTAAAAGCTGGAGTTTATTAAGTTATGTCTGCACAATGGACCAGTTGTCTGGAATTTGTCTCCTGCAAACTGTCCTTCATTTGTTGTGTCCCTGAAAAGAAGTAATCCTTGTTTCCACTTCTGATGATAAAGCACAAGTTAAAACAAGCAGGTTTTTCCTTGAATGCCAACCAGCTGTTATTATACAATTTGTTATCAGATCAAAGCAAACATGACTTTAGCCCTTGGACAGTAAATCACAGTTCCATACCTTTCACATGGAAAGGAGGAGGAGGAGAATATATATCCTGCTTTGCTCTCCAGATGTGACTGCAGGTACTTTAAGCCATAATTAAGGAAGTGGCTAAGCTCTTTGACTTTCATACTGATGGGGTGTCTCCCCTCCTTAGTCTATTTCTGGGTCTTGTAAATATTGCTCTCCATGTAGCATGAAAGCAACTGATTCACAGCCTTGCTGTCTAACAACTCAAAAATGTGAGGACAGATAGAAGCCATACCCATTTCTGAAGTCACTTACTCAGCAAATGAGTATGGGTTGATGCAGCCTTTATACCTTAGCAATAGCCCTTGCTGCACTTGAGGGCTTATGTTGTGACAGGTGCCCTTCCCTCAACCTGTCCCTTTCTGTGCCTTGTGAGACACAGGCAGACCAGAGTTCAAACTTGCCACCTGTAGGAAGTCTTTGCCAGGAACAGAGGATACTTTGCCAAGCTGATAGCTCTGTTGTTAACATGTATAATTCTTTGCATTTTACATTAAAGCTCAGCTTCTGGAATTTTGTTGTTATGTGAGAAATTCAACTTCTGTTGAAAGGACTTCTGAGTTCAGGGCTCAGAAGTTAGGAGGAAGGGGATCCCCTCTCCATAATTGCTACCTATAGGAAATGGTGAGATTTTTAAGTAAATTTCATGGTAATGAAATATGAGTCATGTTGTTTTAAGATCTGGGCTGCTGATAGTCCCTCTTTTAATGTCCTTTGCATAGTCCCACAGACTCTTTCACATCTGGTCATAGACCCAGTGCACAGTTTGTGTTGTTTAATAGTAGTACAACAGGTTTCCTGATGCCTGCTTGCATCTCAAAAGTCATATCAGGTAGGCACTGCTTGCACCTCCACAATTAATTATTTTCCTTCCAAGAAAAGGAAGAGCTTTAGGCCATCATGGGTCACCATCTCACAGGTGGAGGCTTTTTCTCTCTTTTCTCAATACAGTGTTCTCATCAGCATTAAAAGTGAGCTCAGTACACAGCACTCCTATTCTTAAAATGGTTCTTGCTGTGAGGCTTCAGCTCAGCATCACTTGGGCTCTAAAGGTGATCCCTTTTTCACATGCTGTTCACACTTTTCGTTATAGCATTTTGAGCAATTACAGATACGTTACTGACTAATTTATCCCTCACAATCCCCCTCAGAGCCATGCAAATGTGTTTTATTACCCTTCCTTTACTAACAGTGAAAGCAAGACATGGAGATTAAAGGCAATATTCTCTCCTTTGTTTTTGTTCTTGGAAAAGAGCCAATTTTTTAAAATTCTGGCTGAAGGGGGGGGCAGAAAGCCAAGATGTGGGGACCAGTCTGGGACAAACTCCTCCCATTCCTTGAAGCCTGTTAAAAGCAGTCCTGCCACAACCTTTGGAGATCAGGTCTCTGGGAGGTCCTGGAAGTGACAAAAAGAGGTAAGAGGGAGCTTTGTGATGATATAAATTTTCCATCAGTCTGAGTTGAAGGTTGCAGTTTGTCACTGCAGAGAAAGAGAATTTATAAGGAAGAGAATTTATATATTTACAGGAGCAGCGAGGTGGCTGTGAGGAGTGACAGGGCTTCAGATTCACTGAACTGAAGTGGACCTTGAGAGGAGGGGCTGCTGTTAAAGCATTGGGAACAAACACCATGAAAAGCAGGATGGTGGAAGAAGTTTTGCTGTGGTATGAGTGAGCCCTCCCTGCTCTTGCTGCAGCTGAATTGTTCCTGGCTTGCAGAGGGAAAGGCCAGTCCATTAGGAAAGAGAAAATTGCACTGGTTAAATCAAGCAGAATTTGGAATGCATTTGCAAAGACTTTAACTCCCTGTGAATAAGATATGCAATCCAAGTATGGTGGGGGCCAAAACAGGGCCTCTAACTTACATCCCAGTGGGAATGTCAGAGCAATAGAGAGGTATTGTCCCCACTCACTTAAGACAATACATTCCTTGTGGGATCTGGACAAGATTCCCCAAGAGAATTATGAATTCTATGTTAGACTAAGAACTCCTGTACTTAAAAAAAAAAATAAAAAAAAAAATGAACAAGTGTCCAACTGGTACATAGCAGAAAGTCTGTGTTCTTGCACTTTAATTTATGCCACAAAATAGTCTTCCTCCATCTAGTTGGGTGTCTCAGTAAGGAGATTGGAATTTTTCTGGAGAAATTCTGGAAAAGGGAGGACATGCCTCTCATCATTTATTTAAGACTCAGTTGACCTTCCATTGTCATTCCAGGAGAGCAGAGAGAAATACATGGCTCCTCTGAACTCTTTAATTTTGTAAATTTGTTTGGAATTTAGAAAACAGGGTGATAGATGTCTTCTAAATGTCAATGACAAGATAGATAGATGATAGCTTCCTTAACCTACCATTTTCTTTTAAAGTGCTGCTGTCTGTTTACTGTCTCTTCTTGTTTCTTGTGTTCAAACTTGGCCAAGAAATAAAACCTGCTGGCATATACAGCACAGACAGCCCTGATCCCAGGCATGATCCCTGACTTCTCAGCAGTCCCAGAACTGTACTGGTAACAGTGTCAGGCTCTGTTGAAAACAGATGCAAAGAGGGTCCAGTCATCATTCATGTAGCTCTATGCCTTCACTATATCGAGGAGAGTCATTAGCCCAAATGTTCTGTCTTGAGAATGATATTTCTTCCTCTCTTCCTGTTTTCTTCACTGATTTTGTTTAGCCTGGTATCCAGTCTTTCAGTTTATATTCTGGTCTAACGTCTCTGATCACTGTGGACAAAAAATGGAAAAATCCCACTCAGGCAGGGCATTTTTTTACAGTAAGTGTGGTGAGGCATTGGAACCGGTTGTCCAGAGAGGTTGTGGATGCCCCATCTCTGGAAGTGTTCAAGGCCAGGTTGGACAGGGCTTTTAGCAACCTGGTCTAGTGGGAGATGTCCCTGCCCATGGCAGGGGGTTTGGGATAGAGGTTCTTCAGAGGTCCCTCCCAACACAAATCTTTATATTATTCTATGGTTCTATTACAGAAATACATTCATAGAGCAGCTCATAAGCAGAATTATGCCTTTTCTGTAAGATGAGGACTATCACACATTTAGATAAGGCTTATCAGTTTGTGCACTCTTTTTTTGCTCCCATAGAATTTTGTCTTGTAGCTGTACTTTTCCCCTGACCTTTTTATTTACCTTTGTCTCAACTAAGACTCCACCACAGTGTTGGACCTCCTCACCTACCTCCTTTCTGGCCTTGGCCAAGCCAGTCAGTTGTGTTAGCAGGACTGAGCTTCACTGATCCCCAAATTTGTGAGGTTTCCTTTCATTCATCCTTCTGCCCCTGGACAGAACAGCACCGCCGTTCCAGAAGCTCGCCGGAGTGCTAGATATGTTGGGAGTCTTTTGCTCATTGTCCCTCTGTAGTTCCTTGCTTTTAATTTTATATTTGTTGCCATGTCTTTCTTTCTTTTCAGCCACTGTTCCCTCCAGTCCTTTGGCTCCTCCCTTTCTCTGCCTTCTGTCTTTTTTCATCCCTTCTTTGTTTCTGAGGGAGGTCTGTGATGGTGTCTCAGAATTAGACTAATCCCTGTCCCTAAGACACCGGCACAAAAGGGCCAGTGGCCAAACCATTAAATGAAGAGTGATCTCCTGTTGTTTTTTTCACACCTGGCCTCTCCTACCTTCACCTCGTGGCCCATGCTCTTGCATTGAAAGGATCAGTGGCCTACAGAGTTTTGTGTCACACAGAAACTATAGGTAGGCTTTGGGGAGCTGTCAGACCTTGTGTGATTTAGGCTGGATAGTCAATGATAGTTCCTTTGCTGAGAGCACAAAAATATGAAGCTTTTGTGGAATGCAGGAAGGGGATAGAGACAATGCTCAAATAAAAATCAGAGATGTGGATGATGAAGATATTTTCTTTGCACTCTTTTCACAGCTTCATTCTTCTCCACCTCTCTCCCCACCAAGGCCATACTATCACCAAGGCCCAGTGCAGTGGGTCACTTCTGCTGACACAGATGGAATAGCAATGATGTAGTGATGGTGGAATTTCCAACTCCTTACACACCTCTACATGTAAATATGCAAAGATGCTTTCTCTGCATGTTTAAAATGTCCAGCTCTTAAACTAAGGTACAGAATCTCTTCACATCCCTTATAAATGCATATATACCCTCTTTTTCTGAGTCAGACTTTCTGATAGCACATTCTTGCTGCCTTGTGCTTGGTGTTGATGTCACATTGGTCATCCCAGTGGATTTGTGGCTGCTGTGCATCACTGGAATAGGGCAGCCAACACGCACTGTGGAGGGAACCTGAGCAGCTGAGAGGAAGAGAATTTTCTTTTACAGAATCATAGAGTAACTAAGGTGGGAAAAAATCAATGAGTCCACCCATTTACCCAGAAGTGCCAAGCCCAACACTAAACCATGTCCACAAGTGTCACATCTATATGTCATTTTAACCCTTTAGATTAAAAAAAAAATAATCCTAATAGCCAATCTAAACCTCTCTGGAACAATTTGAGGCCATTTCCTCCTGTCACTCGCTACCTGGGAGAAGGGACTCACCCTCAGCTCACTACAACCTCCTTTCAGTCGTAGAGTGTGATAAGGTTTCCTTTATGGTATTTTTTACATGCAGTGCTCCATGTGAAACAGCTATGTAGCTGTAATGGGCCAGTCTTATACCATTTATAGAGCTGCTTAAACAAAAGCTTGCCAACCTAAAACACTTGATTCTGGCTGCAATTAAATTTGATATCTACCTGCAGTCACTGTTGGAATCCTATGGCTTTTCCAGTGACTGCTAATGACTGATGAGCTGCCCAAGATGAGCTATTCCCTGGGTCGTATAACCCACACACTGCTATTGATCTTGTTAACATAGATTTTGATGAGTACAGTTGAATATGCTGCCTTGAGATCTCCAATCACAATTTTTAGTGGATGCTAATCCTGAGTTACCAACATCCCATAGGTACAAGGAAGGCAGATTATGTTCTGCAAATCATACACTGGCATCTAGCCAAGTACAAAAGAAACTAAACAAGAGCCGCAGCCAGGCCTTTGAAGGTAAAACAGTGTGAAACATTTGCTTCTGTTAAAAATACTCCAACTGCTTTTTTGGTGTGTGTGTCAGTCTTCCTGCAAAATTATTTGCCTCTATGGCTTCCCCCC
>VYXF01009765.1:178688-208026 GCA_013397295.1 Polioptila caerulea
TGGACACAAAATACACACTCTGGATGGCTGCCAAAATGGTGAGGCAGCTCCTCTTAGGTCACTTAAAAGAGGACATCTGAGCATTATCGGTTGTATTTTGTCATGCAGTGAGAGGAATACAAGATTTTTCTGCTTCCCCAATGGTACAGCAATACTTAAAGCAGACTGTGTTTTCATAGCTTGCTTTCAGAAGGGGCTGCATTATGAGCTAGCCAGAAAACTAAAGCCAAGCTGGTTATCTCATACAGCTTGCAACATTGCTGAGAAGCCAGTTCCCTTGTGGCTAAGATTTTCCAAATAGACGGATTACTTGAATGCACTAACATCTTTAATATCTGAGTGGCCTCCACAAAATATCTTAGCAAGTCTGTTTTTTGGAAAAACTGTGCTCCTCTTCTGTGAAATTGAGCCTTTCTCAGTTGTCACACGGTAAATGGGCAGTAACAAAAGACATAGACACTTAAAAATCTTGGCTGAGTTATTCTTTGACCTTATAGTTATTATGTATGTTTTAAAACATCCTTACAATGTGTTTGAATTATTAGAATCTACCAGCATTAATCCTGAAGCCTCATCAGACCTATCTTATTTAGATGTGGATTTAAGGAAGCAAATAAGAACCTCTTTAATATGGAAATTGGGAGCACTTCAGCAGAATTATCAATGCTGACTTTAGCTTATTTCCTGAGGTAAACATGAGTAGTATCTTCCCTCTCCCATTAACTTTCTAGCTCCTCAATAAAACATTCTAGAGAATTAGATTCTTCTCTGTTGCCAGTTTGAACAGGAAACATTTAGTGCTGGTGAATAGTAAGTATTTTCCATATGCAAATTTGCTCATTTGCTGCCCCTTACTTCTTGTTAAGGGAAAGGGTCATTTATTCTGCTTAAAGCTTTCCCTCAGAGCTATTCAAATTAACAAGATGCTAAGTGTTTTACTGAGGAGGGTCTATAATTTCCTCAGCCAGTAGAGCTGGAAAATCAACATTTATTTATTCTCTGCTCAGAAATTACTGGGACAGAGACATACATTTGCTATGTAAAGTATATTGTTAGTTTCTCAACATGTATCATGATTCTGGGTCAGAGTTAAGAAGGTTAATGAAATATTTAAAGTGGATTTTTGCATAGCATTTTTTTCAGTACTGCAATAGATAAACCACAAAGCTAAGAGCATGTATATGTAACATATTTAATCAGGTGTTTTCATCCTGTAGAATGCATAGAGGCTATTATCAAGGTGTTCTTACACCACTTGAACGAGATCAAGCTCTTTATAAACACTCTTTTAAAGGCAAATTTCAAATTTGCTTCTAAGGTTGTATTGCTGTAGTAATGAGCAGCAGAACTGATGTCTCTCTGAGTTTGCTTTGATTTATACTATTTTTGAGGCCAAACTGGCTGTAGTTGCTGTTTGGGCTTGAGATTTTTAGGGGAGATGCACCTGTGTCACCCCTGTCAATCCAAAATTCAGCGCAGCTCAAGGGCTCTGAGTGTGTTGTGTGTAACAAAGGCAATATTTTTGACTAGGTCTCCTGGTCCAAGACATCCAGACCAAAGCATTGTGTAATGTTGACTTTTGTCTTCCTCGCAAAACTCCTCGAGCAATGGAATTTCTTGAATGTCATCAAAAGAAGTCAGGCCCAGATGTGGACTGTTCCTGCTTAATATGGCAGGAGTGAAGCTAGCTTGCTGTAGTTTCCCATGCTGCTGTGAGAGAAGGATTAAAAACTATGGTATTTGAACATTGTGAAATCACACATAAATAAAGCAGTGGATATATTCAAAAGGGCTCTTTGCAAATAAACAAGAAGAAGTCACTACTTTGACACAGCCAGGCTTGAAAAGAACATTCCAAGATCAAATAACAGCTGTACCTGCTGGAGCTGGAACCAAAACAACCTGGTCCACCTAATTTTCTACTTCACAAACAAGGATTTTGGTTGATAAAGATGCTCTTAAGCCTTTCCAGCTGATTGGTAGAGACAAGATTGCTCCCACATGGCTTTAGAAGAACAGGCTGTACTGGTGGAGCATGGCAACAGTTTGACTTTTTTCTAGGCAGTGGGTTTGGTGCCTGCTGATCGGGTATAGAAGCATAGAACTATAGAATGGGAGGGAAGGGACCTTTGAAGATCATCTCGTTCCAGCCTCCCTGCCATGAGCAGGGACATCTTCCTGCCCTTCCCTCCTTCTTTCCACCTTCCAGCCCCATCCAGCCTGCCCTTGAAAGTTTCTAGGAATGGGGAATCTACCACTGCTCTGTGCCAGTGTCTCACCACCCTCACAATAATATCTAATTCCTGATATCTAATCTAAACCTGCCTGACTTCAGAAACTCCATTTCTTCTTGTGCTGCACTTCATGCCATTATCAAAAGTTTCTCTCAATCTTTCTTGTAAGCCCCCTTTTACTGGAAGGCTGCAATAAGGTCTTTTTGAAGCCTTGTCTTCTCCAGGTTGAAAAACCTCTTCTCTCAGCCTTTCCTCACAGGCGATGTACTACCAGCACTCTGATCACTTTCGTGGCCCTTCTCTTGACCTGCTCCAACAAGTCCATGCCTTTCCTCCACTGATGGCTCCAGGGCTGGATGTGATGCTCCAGGTGTGGTCTTACCAGAGTGCAGTACAGATATGAGAACCATCACTACAAGCCAAACACAGTCTGAAAAAAACCTTGGGAGTCTAGATATCTGTTTTATTTCTATTCTTAATTCAGAGCCAGAAGGTGCCATCTTCAGTGAATTCATCATTAGCAGGATGAGAATGATACGGGACAAGTTTCTGACCCCATTTCTGCTGTGGTAAAGCTGAAGTAATTCTGACTGTTGGATGTTTTGCCATGGGTGAACAATTTTGGGTATTTAGTTTATTTATTTCCTTCAGCAGAATCACTGATGTAAACAACAGCCAAGCATGGCCTCAGCTGGCTGGTTATTAGATAAAGAATGCAAGATTGCAGTTTTGGGGGAATTTGGCACACACACAACACCACTCATCTTCTCACAGTGATGCAGTGTAGAAAGATAAAATGCTGTGGTTATAACAGTACAAGAACCTGGTGTCTGAGACAGAGGTGGTTTAACTTCTGTATTTTTAGAGGCCTCACAATCTATTTGTTTGGGAATTTGATTGTTGTTTATATTTTTAAAATCTGCAAATCAGCATTCTCCTTTCTTGCAGCAGAGAATTTTTCAGCAGTTTCAGCAAAACAAGTATCAGGCATGGGATCTTGAACAGATATGGTTTTCTTCATGATATGTGTTAGAAATTGGAGTTAATGGGTAGCAACAACAGAAATAAATGAAAATTCTACCTTAAATGGTGGACAAAATGCTTTAAAAATTGGTTTAAGACCCATTTTTTGCTTACTTTATGTAAGACTCATGCAAGTTCTCCAATCTATTTTCCAGATAAATGTAAACCAGACAAACTCTTTTTAAATCTTCTGCAGTTATCATGAAGAAATGAAGAATGACATCAGGTTTAAAAATCTCTGCCTAGGTTAGCAAGAGAAATATCTTGCTAAAACCAAAATTTTGCCCACCAAATTTGAAAA
This sequence comes from Polioptila caerulea, assembly GCA_013397295.1. Classification (NCBI taxonomy): domain Eukaryota; kingdom Metazoa; phylum Chordata; class Aves; order Passeriformes; family Certhiidae; genus Polioptila; species Polioptila caerulea. The sequence goes on from VYXF01009765.1 coordinate 182,247, forward strand.
TTGTGGTCATTTATAATTGCAAATAACCCAGCCATGCTAGTTGGGACTCTCAATATTTTTAGCATTATAACTGGATATGCACAAGTCAGTGTGTGCTTCAGCAAAACTGGATGACAAGAATCCACCAGCTTAAAAGGAGTATTGCATTACACATAAAAGGGAAAAACCTGTTCATTGTAAATGGTTTCATTTGTATCTCACAGCAAATTAGGTTCCTTCAAAAATCTCCTCAAGGGAGTGTGGCATCATGAAGCCTTTCATCAGGGGCCCCAGGCTGGGCTCTGCTTCAAACTTCTTCAGAAGAACAGAACAAACATCCTCCTTCCACTGAGCCGGATGTTTTCTGAAGGTAGAACAAGGTATCCTCTGTACCTCAAAGGGAGGAAGGATCACATAACACCAGGCATAAATGTGAAGTTACCAGTTTTCACAGGCTTTTTTATTATTATTACTTTTCTAAACCAGGAAGCTTTCCCACATCCCAGTTAGAGCTATGAAGTTCTTTGGGTTTCCTCTGATTTGGATGTACTGACATTCAAATCCCAGGCTCTCAAACACAGTCATTATGTGCTGGGCACCTTAGCAGAGAGAGAGTGGATGGTAGAACTTTCACTCTCATAACAGCACTATGACAAGTACAGAAATGATGTATGCGGAAAGTTATTTATCAGGAAGCATTTGATGTATTTTTAGGTTCTCCTTTAAAGCAATTTAGTGGCTGGAAAGCAAGGGAGAGGAGGTCAAGTTCCCAGCACACTGCCTGTACCTTCTCTGTAGACTTCAGCTTTGGAAACAGCCACATATGAACTTTTTCAGAGTTGTCAGCAATTCACATCAAATTGAAGCATCTTTCTTATGGCACCATAGAAGCAGCAGTTCCTACCATTTTCTTCCCTTAATTCAATACCCTGTTCTTAATCCTGTGTTCAAGCATTGAACAGGCTGCCCAGGGAATTGGTGGAATATCTGTCCCTGGAAGTATTCAAAAGGCATGTGGATGTGGCACCTGGGGGACAACATTTCATGGTGAACATGGTGGTACTGGGTGGTACTGTGGAATGGTTGGACACTACAATTTTAGAGGTCTTTTCCAGCCTAGAAAATTCTATTATTCTATTCAACTGAACAAAAGTTTGTATGAACTTTGTCCTATAGCCAGGGTGTCGATCTCATAAACCCATGTTTACAGAATTATGAGTCTTTTTAGACATTGTAGAAACAAGGACTGCATAACCAGCAGCAATGGAAGCTTTTGCATCTCTTCCATTGCACTGATACTTTAGTAAAGCCCTTGACCCCATTTCCCACAGCATTCTCCTAGAGAAATGGCTTGGATGGGTGCACTGTGGGTTAAAAACTCTCTGGATGGCCCAGAGAGTGGTGGGGAATGGAGCTACATGCAGCTGGCAGCCAGTCACCAGTGGCATTCCCTGGGGCTCAATGTTAGGGGCAATCCTTTTTGACTTCTTTATTGATGAACTAGACAGGGGGATTGAGTGCACCCTCAGTCAGTTTGCAGAGGACCCCAAGCGGGGTGGGAGCGTTCTGCTGGAGGGCAGGAAAGCTCTCCAGACGGATCTGGACAGGCTGGATTGATGGGCCAAGGCCAACTGTATGAGGTTCAATAAAACAAAGTGCTCAGTCCTGCCCTTGGGTCACAACAACCCCAGGCAGCGCCGCTGGTTTGGGGAAGAATGGCTGGAGAGCTGCCCAGCGGAAAAGGACCTGGGGGTGTTTGTCAGCAGCAGCTGACCCTGAACCAGAGTGTACCCAGGTGGCCAAGAAGGCCAATGGCATCTGGCCTGTATCAGTAATGGTGTGGCCAGCAGGAGCAGGGCAGGGATTGTCCTCTGCTACTCAGCACTGGTGAGGCCATACCTCGAATGAAAAGGGCAGAACAGACCAAGAAGCACTGATAAAGACCAGACCCTTCGCTCAGCCAGCTTTGGAAGATAATCACAAGCTTTCTGGAAGCCAATTTAAGTGCCATGCCAGAACAGTCTAATTTTGCTGTTAAGCCCTTTGCCAGGAAATAAACTATTTCATTCAAGATGTTATTACATTAAGCAGAAATGACTAAGGCTGAGATTCTGAGATCAAGTTCATGCTGAATGTCACCTCACTTGACAGGCAGATCTCAAGTAACAAAAAAGGCATTCAAAAAGCGAGCTTTTAATTCAGTTATATTTTTAGCTAGGCCCTCCTGCTTACCTCTAGATATCTTGTTTCTATCAGAATATGTTAAAGCTTCATGGAGTGTAAGATGGAGGAAAGTTGAGCTGCTGTGGTCCATGACTTTATATACTGAGTAGGATCAAATTTGTGATGCTGGACAGGAAATAAGATCCCCTTCTCTTTACAAAGCAATGCCCAAGTCTGGTACTAAGCAGAATCTATTGAAAAAATACAAAATACAAATGTATTCAAAAATAATTTAAAGAATTTGTTTTCCTCTGACTTCTACAATCAGAATTATTTGCAAATAGTTGGATGGCAACCAGAATTTTTTTTCACAAGAAGGCCATTTCATTGTTCTGCTTAAAAAATTTCCGTCATTCAATTAGGGAGCTGAAACAATGTCTTGGACAAAAATGACATGTTCGCTGCAAAGCAAACAAAACCCAAAACAAGCTCAGTGGTGTTTTTCCATTAAAATTGCTGTCTTTCTCCAACTGGCCAGTGTAAATCCTAATGGAAGCAAGGCTCAGCAGTTTCTGTCTCTGTAAACTCAAAGAAAGATGCAGCTGCAGAGAGCAAAGCTGATCTGGCCCAGGTAGTTTGTAGTGAAGAATGGATTCCTTTCGCAGTGAAGACAAAGCCTTAAGGAATCGACCGAACAGTGTGAGTAATGGATAGTAAAGTATGCAAAGAAATGATTCACAAATAAGCCATAGACTGAGAGTTATTAATTGATTTACTCACTGGATTCTGACACACACTACATTTTTTAAGATTTCCTAACCAAAAAAGGCATCCTATTTGTTGCAGATTTTACCCAGAATTTCAGAGTGCCTAGAAAGAACAGCATTGCTCTGAATTTGGGGGGTTTTAAAATGGAAATTGAATTGAAAAACCCTTCTTTGTATGAAACATGAGGACTTGACCGCTTTTTTATCGCTATGACTACAGCACTTTTCACAGAAGTAGGGTGTTAACCTCTGAGATGTGGCTATGTTCCAGCTCAGATGTTTTTCTTTCTTCTTGAATTTTCTCTGTAGTTTCAGCTGGATGACGTATTCCTCACTTCCCTTCCTTTGTGTAATCCTGGTGGCACAGAATGGGAAAGACTGCTGTGTTTCCCCCCCAGAGATGGCCTGCTGCTGAAATGCAGCTTGTGAGGGATATGTGCACAAGGTGAACTACAGCCACACTCTTCAAGGCACTCATATCCACGAGGCAGACTTTGCCCCCAGTTTATTAAGCATGCTGTTACCCTCCTTGGATGACAGCAGTGCAGAAATAGGGAGTGGTGTTATCCTGAGCATTGTTCATTGTCCATTCTTTACCCAGAAAACACAGGTTATTTTTATCAAGCCTCAGAAGTGACAGAGAGGATCATGATTAGCTGATGAAACTCAGCAATTCTGTAGCATAATAAAAAAACTCCAGAGGAATAAACAAACTGTAGGTGGCCCATCTTTATGATACATAAAAGTAACCTTGAAGAATTAAAAAGAAGTCCACTCTGGACTGCCACTCTCTTTTACATTAAACCTTTTGCCGACCTACGAGTAGGAAAATCTTTAACGCCTTTCCCTGCCATAGTCTTTTGTCAGTAAGTGGTGCCTTTTGTAACCAAAGGCATATTTCTCACGTATTTCCACAGTACTGTTCTGAAGTTCTCTCATTTATAGGCAAGAATCTGAGACAAGCATTTCTTAAGGGTCTCTGGAAGGTCTGGGCTGGCATTTTTCCACTGTACCACAATCTCCTTCCTAGCACTGCTACATCTCTGGGCCTGGAATGAGCTTGGTTGTTATTTTGGCAGTCCACAACTAAGTAAAGGATGAAGAAGAACTCGGGATGATTTTCTGACCCTAAAGCCATTCAGTAAAACCAGGAAAAAGTCCACCTTGATATTGCTAATAATTCATAGAAAATCCACCTCATCTCAAGATCCTATTTTTATAACATTTCAGAATTTCTTTGCATAGTATCAAGAGAGACACATTCTTAATTCCTTGGGGATAACTTGTAAATCTGTTTCAAAGATGTAGTGGGGTAATACCTTGGGATTTAAGTGCTTCAGACTTCTGAACAAGCCAGATACGCTATTTGCAGCTGAGGCCCACCTCTGCTCTGAAGAAAGCCCATTTCACCAGTGTGATTTTATTTTTAAAAGCAGTTTTCCTGGCAGGCTTCTCTGCCTTCAGCCGATTACGTAAAGTAAACTATTGACATATGCAGACCAGTCGAGACCATTTTCTCCATTAAATTCAAACCTTGTTTTAAAAGTGCAGTTTTAACATGTTGTTCTTTCTGAAATATTCCACAATATGTGCTTTCACGTTTGGTTATATAACATTACATTCTTTTACAATAATAAAGCTGAGTGTATTTTGGAATTGTTCACAGACTGAAGCAGTTTAGCACATGGGACACATCCAGATGTGAAAAAGTTCTGTGGCTTGGCTAGACATGTTACTAAACCTTTTCTCAGACATCCAAATGATGCTCAGGATGAATTTAGATTTCCTTTCTGAAAGGGACCTAGCACTTTCCTAGTATGCACAGGGAGAACCATCCTATTTCTGATGCTGGGCTATTGCAGTTGAACACAAAATATATTTTACTTAATGTTAATTCAGTAATATGTTAAAAGTGCTCATGAGCTTCACTTAGGTACTTATATAGCCTGCTAATGGCCTTGATACAGGAGAATATACAAATAATAATGCCATATTGAATTGAATGTCTTCAAGCTTCAGCCTAGGGGCAGAGATTACTGGTAGTAATGCAACAAGAAACCCCTGTTTGGTAGGATTTCATGTATAGGCAGCTTGCTGGGATTTTTCCAAATTCATAGATAGGTACTTAAATCTAAGTCACCAGGGGATCTGCTAGTCTAACAGAATAAGTACATTAATTTGCAAGTATGTGGGTTTTTTCTGTTTCAAGAAGCTGATGAAAGGATGTGACATAAGAAGGGCTACTGCTACACAGCACCCTCTGGGGTGGAGATGGGCAGCCCCCACACTGCAATGCAACACCTCTTTTGTCTGAAGGCATTTTCATGACCCTGTGAAACTGAAGGCGATTCAGGCCAAAGCTGCGGTCTGCATCCCCAAACAGACATTTGAGAGGTGCTACACAGCTGTCTGTGCCAAGGGTGTGACATCACTGACATGAGTCTTGGCACAGGGGATCCCTTGCCCAGATACCATCCATTGTCTCTGTCTGCATTATCATGTGTTGCCATCCCCACAGCAGCTACATCATCTGCACGTTCAATTGTTACAGCACACTTCTTCGCCCTGGCCCCACACTGTCATAAGCACAGATTTAGCCGTATGACCTTACAGGATAGATCCTGCAGGATTTACATATATGGATTCTGCATTGTCTCTGGACAAGGAAAAATTCTGTGGACCTCAACGGCTTCATTACAACCTCCATGTGCCTCTCATTGCTCTGGTCCTTCACTGTATAGGCTACTTGACACTTGTTTCATCTATGGCATGGGGATGAGAGAGGATTAAAGTTCTTCACTAGGATCAAATAATCTGCTTCAGCTGGCTTATTCCAGTCTCAGATTCTGGTCTGAATCAGTCAGGACCTGTCCCATTAACTGAACAGTGTTTCTGTTAGTATGAGACAATGGGTCTATGTCAACAGTGTGCTGGTTTGGCTTTACATCACATTGAAATCAAAGCAGTCATCATGTCATCAGCCTGTAGAAACACAGTGGTGAGTTCATCCACAATAGTTATTTAAAATCTTTTTTTTTTTTGGTTGTTTTTTTTTTTTAGCTGACTTTGATGGAAAACTCTGGGCTGACTGCCTCTGAGTTTGCTATTTTATGTTGTTTGTTGTTCTGCTTCCTGGTTATTATTGATATCCCATCATTATCCAAATACTTTCTCACCACAGGAATTAGTGCAGCTACAAACTCTTTTTTTGTTTGTTTGTTTCTTGTTTCTCCATTTTGGTTGTAACTTATGAATATTTATTTGTAGAAGCCAAATGTCATGTCACAAAATGTTTTCTATCCTTTCCCTGCATATAGGCACAATACAGTGATTTACCATGAGACCGCAGACTTTAAATTCATTGCCTTGCTGCATTTATTGTTTCATTTATCCACAGATTTTTTTTATCCATTCAAAGGATCATCCTGGCACAATTCAGTGTGTTTCAGTGGTGAGATTCTAATTCAAATGTTGAAGCTTGGCTTTATTTATCAAAGAATTATTTTCCAAACATGCTTATCACCAAATACCCTTCATTTGCAGCTGCAAGATATCTGGGTGGGAAATAAGAGACAACTTGGAATTGCACACCAGACCTGCTTTATTTGCAGATGTGCCATGTACACAGAATGCCCACCTGCTCTTTTGCCAGCAGTAAAAAAGATGTATAGTAATGTCTGCACTCGGCTTTGCAATGCTGAAAGCTTTCTTTTCATGGAAAAAAAAAAAGTCTGGACATTTCATGCACTTATATGGTATTTTGTAGCCTAGTACTTTAGAGCCAGAGGAAATGTACATGTCCAAGAGAGTTTGCTGGATACACAGACAGTATTCTTGGAACTAGACATAACTGTAATCATTAGGGAAATCACTTTGTTGCTTTCCTTATGCTAGCATAGCCAATGTGCTATGCAGTTGGAGCCTCTAGCCTCCTCCTCCTCCAGAGCAGGAAGCTTTCCATTCTGAAAGCAACAATTGCATACATGATAGATTGATAATTGGCACTTAAAAACACACAGGGTTTCATTCTCTTTGCACTTTATCCCTGAGAAGCCTCACACTCACATGTATAATAATCTGCCATCTCTGTTCTTGAGACTGACAGTCACTACTCCAGATCTGCCTCGATGGTTAAGTCAACTCACCTAACATTAGGCATCTGTACCATAGATGTCTACAGCTAAATGAATTGCTTTTCATTGTCAGTGGACAGTACCAAGGACAGGACTTGCAGGGACCAAGGCTAGGGATCTTTTTATTCAAAACTGGCCTGTGTTAGATATTTAACCTAGATGAAATTGACTTTGTCCTAAAATCCTTTTAGTGGGTCTTTACCATCCATAAAGGAAGTTTTGGTGACTGGATGTTACTTTATGCTATAGTGGCATCTGAGCCCTGTCCTTTCTGTTCAAAGTAAAACCCCATATTGATTTGACATCTTCAGTGGACATTTAATGGGATTATATTCCATCTGACTAAGGAAGATGTTTCAGCCTTCACTACCAAAACCTGATTTTCACTCTTCTCAGCATTGTGTACTGTACATGATCTTGCTTGTCAGTCAGACCCATATGTTGGATATCAGTTTTGACTTCTTTGACCTCTTTTGAATTCATTTAAATACAGACTCAATTGTTTAGGTTTCTCTGAGATAAAGCCCTTCCTATACATGTCACTGGCAAAAATTATGTGCAAGTTTTAGGTCTTTTGCATGAGCAAGATGCAGAAATTGTCTGAAGTTAAATTGCTTAAAGAGTATGAAACTTTACTCAGAATATGGATAACTCTTAGCTGTGCAGTTCTTATGTACAATCCACACCCTACATGCATAGCCACATCTATATTTTTTACTGACTTCCCTTTTTGTGTTCATCAAAACTCAGCTGTGTCTCTTCACCTTCACTGAGGTTAACAGCTTTTCTGCCCTCTCTTCCTATCATGCATATTGAGAGACTCCTGCTTCTGCCACATATTTGCCAGGTTTAAAAAATAAAAAATGTATTCCTATTAATGATCTCTCAGACCCATTCCTTGTTCTGATTCAGATTCCTTCTTGCAGCTCTCCTTGGCCATGATGCCTAGAAAATACTTGGCAATCCATGCTGTCTGGCTGGCTAATGCAGTTGCATTGCTTCCTTGCTCTCCATCGAGGTCTTTTGTATTTTGTCTTGGATTCAGATTCTAATGCTATTTGCCCATGTGTGTACAGTACTGTTCTCAACTTCTGCTGAGCCACCATAGTATAGAAATAATAAAGTATTAGTAAAGAAAATAATAACAATGAGAAAAATTTTGAAAAATTAAGGGTAAATAACATTTCACATAAGCTTTCCAGGGGATATTTCCACTGTCCTTTTTCATAAACACTAATACTGTACTTCCTTTGTTAGAAAATCTTTATTCTTCTGGTTTTGATTCTTTCATACTTTTAAGTTGAAAAGCTTCAGCTAGGTTCTGAAGCCAACACTCTGTTGCAAGCATGTACTCCTTTGGCAAAATTCTTGTATTTTGTTTCTGTCTGTAAGATGCCACACTTCAGAATAAAAGATTACCATCATTTTGCTCAAGTGAGGCAGAGAACTTCCATGTTGTAGCGGGTTTCTACTATCTGCTGCTCAGACATGAAGGGTTGTGCTTCAAGAGGACATTGGTGACACAAGATTTATTGGTAATGTTTTTTGAATCAGCTGGTATAATTTGAAAAGTTAGACCATTTTCAAAAATATAAGCCCTCCATATGTCCCAAAAATTAATGTATATAAAATGTCTAACATACCTCATGCCATAGAAACAAGAAACAGGTAAAACACAGTTGGACAGATGTAAGATACCACCTCACTTGGTCTAGAAAGAGCACAATCAATGCTATATCAATAATGTATTTTTTTTTACCAAAGGATACCATTCTACTTAACTAAGTGGAATGTTTGAAAATAGGTGTTTAAACACCTTATGGAGGAATTACTTCAGCACAGAAAGAAAACCTCCTCTGGTTTTGTGGAGTAGCTGACAAGAGCTATCCTAGCCTGGAATCCACAGAGAGCAGTTGCAGCTGTGATTACAGTCTTGAGAGATAAATATCTTCCTTTGAAAATGTTCTTCTAGACTTCCTATCCTTCCCTCAAACAGCCCTCTCCTTTGAAACCAGGGTGTCATTTACAGAGATACAGTTTCTTCAGGTCTTCTGCTTTGTGTGATGTCTCATTTCTGTGTTGTCTCCGGTGAAATCTTGGTCAGGTGATAACAGGTGGAAGAATTAAACTACTGCCTATCAGTAATTAATAATAACGCAAATATCTCTGAGACACAAGAATTACGAATTCATTGAACATGTTTTTCCAAAATGTATGAAAGCTAGTCACTGTCAGGAAGAAAAACCAGTTATTTGGGGAACTATCTCATGTGCCTGTCACCATTAACCACTTATTTATGCTTTGTTAAAGCATTTGGCCATACAGACTGGCTGAAGGGAGCTGCCCAGAAATGGATAAAGATGGCTATAGGTGTTTCATCAGGAAATAATGTCTGTACAATGCTCTGTCTCAGGGAATCAGCCAGCACTTCTTCTGAAATCTGCCAAACTTTCTGAGGCACCTCAACAACTTTGCCTTGTCTAATGTGTCCTGCTCCTCTGGATAACTGTTTTCTGCTCTGTTCTAAACATGCCTTATGTGTTGGGAAATGCTGTTGATCTGGTATGGTGCCTGAAAGGTTTTGCAGATGGGCAGGAATGTTTTGTTCTGATAAAGAAAGGGCTGCAGATGCAAGAATATCAATTCCCAAGAAAAAGGGAGGAGAGTATCTAGCGGAATGGAAATAACCCTCCTTTTCTGACGGACAAGGGAGGTGTTTAATAGTGCTCAGCACCAGCTCTACCTCTTATTGTCTGTGAGGAGCACCTGTTCTTCACCTTAGTGATTTATCATCCACATGAGTAACTTTTACAAGAGGCAGTGAACTTATCTGATGGTAAGACATTTGATTGCAGAGATTGCTGCTGCTTCAAGTCTGTTGATTGTGACATTTTGGCAACATCTGTACAATACTTTCTCTATTACAGCTCCAGGACTGTCACTTCCCTTCTCTTCACCAATGTCTTGATTTGATACATTGTCTATGCAACACTGTGAAATTTGTCACCTTTATACAACACAGCAGTGTTCCAAAAAGCAAATCTTTTTCAATTTATACTTGAAACTTTCAGGCTTTATTTAATAGGATCCACTCAACAGAGGCCTGTTCACATCAGGTATGAAAGTGGCCTGAGAGACACTAAAGACTGTAATATTGAGCTCTCAGTTAACCTTTTCTTTTTTTTCTTTTACAATTGTAAGATTAGTCTTGGATTACATTGCATCCCTTTATAACACTCATAGCCAGGCACATAGGACCAAAATCAGGACATCCTAAATTAAATCTCTAAACCAGAGTTGATAGATGGTGCTGCCTCCACTGGTGCAGCGTGGGCCCCAAGGGGATTAGCTGAGACAGTCACCTCTGCTAGGGACATGGGGCACTGGGACAGTGAAAGCACTCAAGTAACTCTGTTCCAGCACAGAGTATGCATGATGACTGTTGCTGTAGGACAATTGCCTCCTTTTACTGCCAGTGAATACAGTTTGTCCCTATAGCTCAAGCAACCTGAGCAGTCAAGCAGATAGGTGAAGTTTCAAAATGGTTCTACACGTGCAATATTTGTTTCTTTCTTCATCCCTGAAGACCTAAGGGATACAGGTATTAGTTGTTCAACTAGAGCATATGTATTTTGGGATTACATCTTTATTTACATCATCACATATTATTTTGTCCCACAGAAGAGGGTACAGGATAATTTCACAGGGGGAAGAAAATAGGACAGCCTTCCATCAAGCATCTGCTTAGCTTTCCAGCCTATATACATGATGTTTTGCATAGGACATATAGTAAATGTAATGGTAAATTGCCTGTGAATCTTGTTCATGGTGCAGTTAGGGAATGAGTGGAATGGTAAAGGATGAGAAGACAGTGCAGAGAAAGAAAGTTATTTTTAAGCATCAATTTTCTTCTGAAAATATGATTGAAAATGCAGAGAATGGGGAAAAAATGATGCTATCAGCAAAGATTAAGGAAGAAGTTACAGGAATGTAGAATAAATGGTAACATGACTGTAAAACTGTGTATAGTCACTGTAGAGATTTGAAAGAGTTTAAGATTCAACAAGACACCAATAGAACTATATAGCACATTTGAATGCTCATCCAGTGTTTTAGTGTTGAGAGGACAGGAGAATGAATTAAAGTTTATTTTATATCTGGAAACTTCAATACTGTTCTCTGAAAAGGAACATCAGCAGTATGTTCTTCATTTAACTTTCGCTGCTCTCTTAGGTGTAAAACAGCCCAGTGGTGGCTCTAGTGGAAGATCCTGGCTGGATTTAGGTGAAAGTCTTCTAGCTCACACTCTCCTCCTGAATGTCTGTATCATGCAGATGAGCCCAGAGTAGAACATCCTTTGGGAAGTGCTGATTCATACTGGCCAATCTACATAGCAGAGATGTTCCCAGACTTATCCACTGTAATCTTTCTGGAGCAGATGCCCTGCATGCAGAAAGCAGAAGTAGAAAAATATTCTCTGCCAGAGCCAGCTGGTGGTGGAAGAAGTGGCCACTGCTGCCTGTGTCATCCTGCCTCTCCACCGAAGTGGATGATGACATTCTCTTTTAAAATACCAACTTCATGTGTTTCTCCTGATGAAGCAGTGGGAATGCTTTCTGACTCACTTGAGTGAAAAAGGGACAACTTGGCTTAAAAAGTTTAAATAATTCATTTTCACAATCTAGGTCACTTTGCCAGAGAGATGGATTTGGAAATGCTTACATAAACAACTCATCTGACAGATATGAGGGGTCAGAAATACCTGGAAGAGAGGCAACATAGAAAATTTGGGAGTGATAACTTCTTCCAGTGTCACAGCTGAATCTAGAGGAAGGTATCAGCTCACAGACTGAAACTGTGCTACCCAGAAAGGGCTGATGTACACAGCTAATAGTGAAACCATGCTTTGGTGTCTGGGATACTGGTTAAGCTATAATTCAAAATGGAATGACGTGCTAGAAAGATGATACCAATATGACAAACCCTTAGACATCTTTTGAAAAGGAAATTTATGTCTCATCCTTACATTATAGTACTCTAAATCCATCAATAAAATGAATTAGGAAGAATCAGGAGACAGAAAGTTGGACTTGAATGAGCCTTTGAATAAGGAATAGTTAAGCTACCCAAGAGAAGTAAAATACCATCAGAGGCCAAAGATGAGAGAAATCAGTAATTATTCCCCCCATGTTCATCACAGCCAAGAGTTAACACAGAGTAGCAAAAAGTTTGGAGTAGAAGCTGCAATACTCAGCATTGCAATGCCAAATGGCAGGCAACATGCCAGTCCTGGCAGCTTGGTGTCCTCCTACAGCATTTTCTCTGTAATCATGTGCTATATAGACCTGGCAGTGATGGTGGGGACAGTGTCATCATATTCTGTCACAAAGGCCAGAAGCAATGCTATCCCCAGATCTGTTCTGGAGAGAGGGATTAAATGAGAGAACAAATGCTCTTATTACTTGCCATGACTCATCCAAAGGAAGAGCATCATAAAACACACTTCAAAAAAAAAAAAAAAAAAAAAAAATCTACCTTAGACTTTTGCTTATGTAATGAGAAAAACAACTTGCATTATTTTCTGTAAAAATTGCTATCTGGGGGCTACTAATATTATATTCCTTTTTTAAAGTGGTGAGCATGGATATATTTATGTTCATTTCTGATCTGGAAAGAGGTGAGAAGCGGGAAGGCAAAACCTACAGACTAGTCAGTATTATTTAAGGAAGGAAAGACCTGGAGACAGAGCAGAGAGTTTTTGAAGGAATATTCTGAAATAATGTGCTCAGCTTGGCCACTGGGTCTAATAAAGGATACAGTTAAAAGAAGAAGGTTGAGAGATGGGCAGTAAGACTCACATAAGAATGGAAAACCATGGGTGTTAAAGGAAAAATACTGAAACTTAATTTTAGTACCAGGACAATGAGGGGAGACTATGATGAATTGCATGAAATGAACACTTCAAAGAGGCACATTTGGATTCTTGCATTCATATGCTTTTCACAAGAAGCCATTAACAGAAACAGAATAGCAGTGAGCATGAAAGGAAGGAGGGAAATGTTATTTCAAACACTTCACAACCCCCATTGACTTACAAGGTATTAAAGTGAGCAATTAGCTGGTCTTCAAAGGATATTTTATTTTTAATTAGTATTTTCCATATATTCTCATGAAAAATGGAAACATTCTCATTTAAAGGAATAGCAATGAAACTGTGATATGGAAGAGATATAAAGTCTAAAATTCCATGGCATGAATGCAGCCAAACTTTAAGTGAAACTGAAACAAGGTAAGTAACTCTGTTTTGATTGTTTGTGGCAGCTGCCTGTATTTCAACATCTATTTAAAAAATAAAGCCATGCCAATATGAGCTATAATAATTCCTGGGATTACATTAGAAAGCAGACATATGCAAATTATTTTTTTTACTCAACACCTTTCGAGACTTCTTCTGGAAAATGTGACACCAGCTTTTGGTAGGGAATTTATTACTTTACAAATGGCAGTGAATAAAAACTACAGTGAATATGAAATGAACATTCACAAGGGGAAGACAGATGATCATAGCCAGCAGTCTGATGCTGTTTTGTGCCTGTTTAGCTGCTGTGGGAATCTATGTATGAGCATGAGTATCATTAAGATATTACATTTTCTTTAAATGTGTCCCTGGGCAAAACAAAACAAAGGCTAGACTGAGTGATCACCATTGTAACAACTCTTAAACAAAAACAAGGCAGTCTTTCTTTTCCAGTATTTAAACATCTCATTGTTGAGCCAGGAATAAAATAATGCTGTTCTGAAGAAGCCTATACATTATCCTAATGTGCAGCGGCTGAAGATTTAATCATAGTTGCTGGCTGGGACCTTCTCCTTAAACCTCTGCTCCCCTGTCCAGGTATTTAACACAGTGACTGCATTCCAGTGAGTATCTTCAGGGAGCTTGAAAATAAGCTGACCTTGAACTTTCTTTGTGGTCTATAGCCCAAGATGTAGGCAGGGCTCATTGCAATGATGATTTGAAAATGCACACCTAATATTACCTCCTCCATGTGTCTGTATTATTTTGAAACTTGACTTTATATAAGATGGTCAGCTTTAAGGTGGTTTTAGGTCTACAGATGAATTATGAGGATGGTGTTAACTGTGGAGTTTTGCTATGAGGTCAGAGAATCTTTGGGTTGTGACTCATGGGCACAGGCAGATGAAAAATGGCTGTAGGGGCTGACACCTATAACATGAACACAGATTACAATGTCTTCCATTGCACTGACACTGGAATTTGTCCAGTCCCTTGATGAGCGGGTTCTGGGCACCAAAGTGCTAGGAAACTACCTCAGTGAAATAAGTGAAAGTTTTCTATGGATTTATTGCCTTGGAGTGAGGTCCTTGAGAGTCATATAAACATGAGAGTTGGCACTAGAAACAAAATGGGATGATATGGGCAGAGACTAATCAGGCTGGTTTAAATTGTCACCTAATTGTGACCAAAGGTGGGCAACCATGCCTGCGGATGGAGATCCTTTGCTGTGCTCAGCAGTGTTTGCTGCTGCTTCTTCCTCCCAACATAAGGTGCTGCCACCTGACATGTGCTTGCAAAGCTGCCCTGTTGGGTCACAGTGAGCCAGGACACTTCCCATTAAAGTAATTAAGAAACCAAACTATTTGTGCCTGAGATGGGCTGGGAGACAGGTCTGACAGCTGAAAGAGAAAGGCAGCTCCACAGGAGAAACATGGCAAGAGGTGTGATGGACTGGGCACACAGGATACTGGCAGCAAGTATGGCAACCCATGGCTGTTTACCATAGGTGTGCTGGTTTCTACACTTAAAAAGCTATGTTTTATCTTTAAAAAATAAAATTTTTTAAAAAATACTAAAAAATCCCCAAAACAAAACAATCCCCGTAAAAACCAAAGAAGAAACTAGGTGTTGGCTTGATAACAAAACTTATTCTTACGGGGAAGAAATACCAGGTGCCACTTAATGTCACTGTCGGCTGGGGCCAGGCACATTTCACAAGAGAAATAAGGCACAATTGTTCAGCTGTGAGAGTGATTAACCAGTGGAACAGACTACCATGGGAAGCAGCAGATTTTCCGTTTCTTCAAGACTTCAGCTCAGGACTGGATGCCTTTGTGGAAAATACTTTTAATAAACATGAGATTTTGGGCCCAACATTAAGTAATTCAGTAAAACTCAGTTGTGCTTATTAAACAGGAGGTCAAGCTGGATGTTATAATACCATTTCTACTCTTAAAAACCAATGAAGTGTAAATGAAACAGCTATTGAACTCTACTATGGAACTGGTTAGGGAACACATTCCTATGCTTTCCTTGTCAGTGGCAATATTTTGGCTGGAATATTGCAGCCTCTGGTGTCCAGGACAGCATCTTGCTCCTGCTTGACCCTCCTCTGAGGTCATCCTGTCTCTGTCTGAAGCCCTTCAGCTATGATTATCTCCAATTCAATGTTCTTTGTGTCTAGTTCACGTTGTGTTACATAAAAGCAGAACTACAATTATATGGGAAAAAGAAGTATGCTTAGTACCATGTGAAAGGTAAATAGAAAGAAGCTAATCTAGTTAGATGCAACAGATGCTACATGTGAATGAAGTCTGAGTAACAATTTTTTCATGCAGTCTTAGATCTGCAATTTTCTCAGCAACCCATCTCAAAACTCAAGAATAAAGCTGGGGTTTTTTCCTGCAAGTAATAAAACAATACTTAAAAGTGAACTTTTCCTCAATAGGGCCCAAAGTCCATTAGTGAGGAAATCATCATTATTATTTGCTTCAGATTTATAGATGGAAATGAAAAAAAGTGAGTTGTCCATAGGCAGTCAGAAACTAGTGAGGGTGATCCTGCTGTATCTCAGACAAGTGTCTGACAAGATCAGAAGTGTACACATATCTGTATTTCATTGCAAGAAACAAAATATATTTTCCTAAAGAGTTTTTCTGTGGCTGTCTTGATAGTAATCCTGAAGGAAGTGGGCTAAGGGATGCTCTTGCTTGTAGTTGGATCTGATGATTTCTGTCAAATACAATTGCACAGCAGATAATGTATAGCTGAAGCTGTAGGCATTGCTGGTACCCTCTGGAGTGATATTTCCAACCATTTAACATGTTCTTTAGATGCAGTAAAGATGTTCAGTGTCAATCCATAGCCAACAGCATGGGTAATGTGCATCCCAATGGCAAATGAGAGACACCACAGTTGGGAGAGGAGTAGATGCAAGGTGTTGGGTGCTCAGCCTGAAATTCAGCACACAACTGCACAGCTGCTCTGCATCCACAGAGCTGGTGCCTGTGTGACACCCACATGTTACCCACATGTCATATTTACATTGAATCATGATTAGGAACAGTTAGCTTGTACAGACTTGGACTGTCTGTGTGCTTAAAACCAAGCCTTCAGTCTGAGGATGAACTGAAATCACTGGTTTACAATATTACAACACTATTGTCACCCATGAAAGAGTCACAGCAAATAGGCAAGCACAGGCCATGGTACACAGAAAGGTTTTCATAGTTTTCACAGTAACTTTATTTTCCTTCCAGCCAACTTCAGAAACCCCTTTCCTGCAACAAGCCAACATGCACACTGTGGAAATATTATCTCTTCTGTTTCTCAAAGACTATCAGAAATACATAGCTACCCTGAGCTCAAATCTTACCTTGGCACTAAGGGTGAAGGAAACAGGCCAACAAGACTTTCCTCTGATTCTGCTGCAATGTAATCTCTTAGACTATTTTGTTCTCTACTAATCCCTGTTAATTCTGTGCTTGCCCCTTTGTCCTGCATCTGGAACATGCCTGTATAGAAGGGAATTCAAGAGGCCATTGGCCTCACTGGCCCTATACAGGGTAAGATATGCCTAAAATATTCATGACTGACATTTATCTAATCTTAAAACTTCCATATACAATCTTTCACAACAACTTATTCCTGTTAATAATAATCTATTAGTATAATTACCCTATACATAAATTGAATCTTCTTTACTGCAATTAGAGTCCATTGCTTCTTCTCCTGTAAAAAAGAATTTATTTCTTCAATGACCTTTCCCTTTTTTCATGTCTGTTATCACCTCTCTTCTCAGTTTTCTGTTATTAAGGGTAAGAAGTTCCAGTTTGTTCTGTTTTTCTGTTGCAGGTCATGGTTTCAAACCTATCATCATTCCTGCTGGTTTTTCTCTGGACACTTTCCAACATAGCCAAATTATTCTTGAAGTGTAGTGCCTGGAACTGGATATACAGATAAGACCTTAGCTGCTGTAATTGACGTTATTCAAGTCTTTATCTGTTAAAATCCCCTTAGCCTCCTTCTTGAGGCCTGGTCTTTACTTCTGTGTTGTCTGTCCCATGCTTGTGCAGTTGAACATTTCTGCCAAAGTGCAGTATCTCAAATTTACCTTCATTAAAAAGCTATTTTCAGACCCTTCTATAAATATGTCAAGAACATTTGGAATTCTAATCCTATACCCCAGTGTTTTTTCAGTCCCCTCCCACCTCTTTGTCATTTCCATGTGGAGTGTGCCCATTTTCCATTCCAGCAGCTAAACTATTATAGAATAGATTGAAAAAGACTTAACAATGGAGAGTTCCACTTGGCAATGCTGCTACACGAATAAAGGATGGCAGCAAAGAACAGTGCAGTGCAGTTGTGACAGCACTGTTCTAGTCTGCTAATACCCAGCACAGAGATAGACCAGGGTTTTCTTCTCCAACCTTTGAAGGTCTTCAAGTGGAAAAGTGATGCAAAGACGTCTTGGGCCATAGTTTAACCTATTATTTTTTAAACCAGCAAAAGTTTATGTTTTCTGTTTCCTACCTTGCCTTTGGCACTTTACCCTGCACAGCCTTTTCTGTCAGGTCAACACAACTATTTGTGTGGCCAAGTGGTAAACCAGGTTGGGGAAAACTAAGACAGCAGAAAGAGGAGAAGCATAGCTCATAGATAGATGCCTGCTCTGAACCACGTCGCTGGAGATTGTGCCCATACAAGGAAAGGGGCAGGAAAGCATGGCTGGAAGTGTATGCTCACAATGGGTTTAAGAAAGATTCAGCCCTTGCTGCTGCTTGGAGAAATTGTCCATGCACCTCTCTGCTCTTGCTTTCTTTCTGATGCTAGCTCTAATGTTTCAAAATATTCTGTTCTTTTTGGCTCTATTAATTTTGACTTTGGTTGGATCCCTGATCTGTCTGTGTCCACTCACCCTGGCTGCCTTGGCAATGTTCCCCAGAGCTCCTGGGGCACTCTCTTTCCCTTGTTTTTCTCATGCTGTTATTCTGTTGTTCTCATGTTGTTATTCTTTTGACCTTGCACCTGCAAGCCCCTGATAGTGTTCTCAGCAGGTTCTCATGGGAAGCAATTTCCACCAGTGTGGGAATCATTCCTCCTTTCCCTCTTTTCCTACCCTTTTGCTTGTGGTTTATATTTCAGGCGGCACAAAGCTTAACAACCACCCAGCATGTGGCACCCACAAAATAAGTTGTTGTGGGTTTTGTTGGTATAGCATTATAGGCGGTCCCAATAACCATTATATCATTGCTATGGTAAAAGCACTACAGGGAAGCCTGGAGAGAAGTCCAGGAGACGATGCTTTCTGAGGACCCTCTCCCCATTTTTTTGAACAGTCCATGTAGCAGATCTCTGCCTTTCCTTTCTTTTTCTTAATCTCTCTAGTTATTTTTTTTCACTCAGTTTCAATGTATGCCCTCAGCGTTGAGCCCCACTAATAAATCTTTGTGCATGTGAACTTGTCCCGAAGAGTGGTGTGCATCAAAGGAAAGGCTTCTAAGGCAGGAATGCCCCTGACAGCCCCCTTGCCCTAGCAACACCAGCTGCTACACCAGTTCTGCAGCATCGTGCAGGGAAGAGTGCAGTTCCATGCAGTTTAAACGGATGGGTGTAGCTGATGGGTTTGCCATCATGTGCAATGGAGGGGAGGGAACATACAGCTGAGGCAAGACAGAAAGTGACAGTGGAATGGCAGCTGCATTGCACTGGAATAGAGTGAAAACATACTCTAAATGGGAAGGAATAAATACTAATACCCAGGACATTCCTCTTTGTAGAGAGATAACAAGTTTACATGAACTGGCGTGACCAGAACAATGGTTCTGGTACTGAAAGCTGCCTGTCACCACCGAGACAGGCAGATCCTGGGGAGCAGAGTTCTTGGGAAAAGAAGGTGCAGGAGAAAAGTGATGAGGTGATAGGACACAGGAGCTGTTCCAGCAGCTGCTGATGTGGACAGTTGCCCTCTTAAGCACTGCTGGCAAATCTGCCTGCACTCTGTTACGAGGTTTCACAGTTACTTTGGAGTTTTTCCAGCACAACTACTGGAAAAGGAAACTGAAATATGAGCTGAGAGAATAACACATTTATTTAAATACAGATTAACCATAGGTGTTGGACCATTTTCCCCAGCAAACAACTCCTGCACCATGCAGCTAAAGAAAGCCTGAATTACAATGCACAACTGTCTCTAAGGCATTTCTAAATCATCCCATTTTGCTGCAGCGAATCATCGCACTGAAGTTTTAGCACTGTGAGTAGCTTCTGAAGATGATGTCAACACAGTCATCATGACTATGTGTGTTTCGGTGGAAAACACATTGGGCTAAGACTTGTGCATGGCTATTTCAATAGAAAAATATTTAAAGTGTATTGCCATGGTGAACTACATAGAAAAACTAGGGTGTGGCATGGGAAAAAAGGCAAGAGTTGCACACAGAGGCAAAGGCAAAAACTGCATTTTTGAAAATTTTATTCATTATCCATATATTTTTTGCACTTTGGTGAGTGATGCTGTCACAGAACAATGCAGCACAAGCACTATCTTCCCTACAGACTGGCTGTGTACCAGGGTGGCTTCTCTAAGAGTGTTACCTGGTGTTAAGGAGACACCTAGGCCAAGAACTGCTTGCCAAAGTGGCTGCAAGTGGTAATGGAAGCATGGCCTCCATTATATATTATTATAATATTTAATATTATTACATATTTATATTAATTATATATTATTATAATGGCTTCCCTGGATGCTCCTGACCTGTTGTGTCTTTCCCAAGTTGAATGCAAATCTTTGTGGGGATCATCCTTCTAGTGATTTTGGGAAGATGGGGAGAAAATCCTAGGGAGGTAGCTGTACATACTTCTGTTCACTGTACAGATGGCAAATGAAATACAGTTTAGCTGAATGTTAGTTTCTTATCCTGGCCTTTCAGATTCTTTGGTGTTATTGTGATTTAGTGCTTTAATGTTCACACTTCTATGAACTAGTTCTGGGATGGCCAGTAGGATGGACAGCAGCCCTTAGCATTTAGGACATTTTTAACTGCTGCTGTTACAAGCCACACCATCAGCTGAATTCCTGTTGATGGCAGAGGTTCATCACAGAATCTTTATTGCATTTTGTCACTGAGCTAGTGTGTGGGACTGTAAGTCCCCCCATTTCTTCTATAAACTGGGGTCCAAAGTCCCTTTACAAATATGCTTCATATACTGTAATGCGCCTGTCTGGTTCAGTGAGAGCTCCTTCACATACAGAACAAGCTATTCTAGAAGAAAGGTCACTTTAAACTATACTAAAGGCTCTGTTCACATGAGCTGTGGGTCCATGAGGATTTATTTCGTGACAATACTGGCTGTAGTAATTCTGGCTCTTTTTCTTGCCACCTCCCTCTCTTCCCACCAATTGTTCTTGCGCCACTCCCTGCACTGTGACAGCAGAGCTGTTTGTGTACTGCTTCGTGAACAAACAAGGGAACTGATCTAACACAGCAAACTAGAGACGTGCTCCTTGTTTTTTTCTGTCAGTTCACTTGACTCGTGTGATTCTTTACACAGCTATGTAAATCACTCCTTGGCAGAGAATAGAAGGGCAGGTGGGAAGCAGGAGAAATTAGGCGGATGGGGTGGGATGGGACAGTCTGAGCCACACTGTCGCTGATCATGAAGTCACAGACCAAAATGATACTTTACTGACACAAAACTGCATGTTGCCCCTCTGTCATCATGGCAGCAGAGCTGTTAGAGCAGCATAGAGAATCCTACACCTTGGGTCAAACCCTTTCAGCATTGAAGATAAACCATGAACAGAAAGTGGCACACAGGCAGATTTCAGGACATTGCTGAACTGCAGCTCACCACTACCATTGGGATGAGATCTTGCTTCTCTGCCATCTTTCACTCCTGGCTGCACCTTTCTTTCTAGTGGTCATCAGAAAATCTGCATTTGTCTGGTTTTGCCCATTAGCTAAAGACAAAGGATCAAGTTATTTTGTGCTTGATCAGTTTTCTTCTGGGTTAGTGAGTTAAACTGGCTCATTGAGAGTGTTTTGAAAAGCAAAGCCCATGGAAGAGCAGTGGTGGAAAACCAGAATTAGGAACATGAAGAAGGTTTGGAAAGGGGGGTGGGTGAGATATCCTTCCTTCAGTATCACTGAGCTGTCAGATCAACTCAGCTGTCTTGTCTTCTGATTCAGATACATCTTCCATTTTTATGCAGGTTGTTAGCTCTAGCAGATGGATAACGTATGTAAGTTTTATCCATATCTTGAACTTCTGCAGCAAGATTTAAATGTGTGAGCTGTTCCTTGCTTTCAGAGTATGAGTCAGCCAAAGGTTTGACCCATTAATCTTTCAAAAGTAAGAGGGGGAGAAAAGACTGCAACCGTTTCTGGCTGTTGCACTCCCATTACACAAAAGGGGTGCTATGGTTTTCTGTGCAGATGCTTTTCCAATTGGTTTCTAATGTTGCTTTTTTCATGAGGCAAAAACTATGTTAGCTGTCAGACTCAACTGGTGTTCTGAAAATCCAGCCATGTTTTCAGACTCTTAATAAAAATACCAGTAAAACAGCCTCTGTAATTGGGGATGGACTGGCAGGGCTATTGACAATACATGGAGCAGAACAGAATCCACCTCAGTTGCCATGGCTATGCTTTCCCGTCAAGCTAATACAATTTTTAAAATTACTTTTTTCCAGTTGATTCAGTAGTTCTGATCTATAGACACATAAAAACCAGTTAGTAATAATAAGAAACACTTTTTATAGAGCAGATCCTGGTATCAGGTAATTTAGCTGTGGGGCTGTCTCTGCACAGAGGTAAAATAACTGCTACCTAAGACAGTGTAGTATCGGGGCAGCACAAAGGTCAGGGCCCCTCTGTTAATGCAGGAGCTCTAAAAAGCCAGACTCAGATGCTTCACTGAGTAACAGGAGAGGTTGGAAGAAAATAGGTATTGCCTGGGCAAAATACCTTTCCGTGCTCCCTGTGTCAGTGGGAACAAGAAGCTTGTTATCCAGGCCTCTACTCCTTGATGTCTGCTCACTAGCTCACTATTCCATATATCCTCCTTTCCCAGCACAGCACAGACCCTTCATCCTTAAGGTGGCAAAATTAAGGGCTACCCACACAGTTAGAAACCCCGAGTGAATTCTAAGACTCTTTAGAACACCACTATCTCTTACATTCTTTCTTACATATTGCCTACTGCCTACTCTTGGAGACAAAAGTTCTCAGCTTCCTGGAGCAGCTGGTTGCCAAAATCACTACTAGAAGAAGGCAGAAGGTATGTGGACTACCTGAAGCATATCAAGGAAGAAAGATGCCAGGGGAGATATCTTTCTAGACCTGCCACAAAGTAAGAGAGCTGGTCAAAGATGTGTCTGAAGCAAACACAAGACTTTAGAGTTGAAAATCTTGAGAGAAATGAGCAAGGCAGGTAGTAGAATCACAACCCTGGACTTCAGGAAAGCAGGTTTTGGCCTACTTGGCAATCTTTTTGGCAGGATCCAATTGGTATGGGGCCCAGGACAGCTGGTTGATCCTCAAGGAGAAGCTCATCTAAGAATAAAGGCAGTCTGTTTCAATGTGCAGAAAAGCAAGCAAGCGTGGCAGGAGACCAGCACGGATGTAAAATGGACTCCCAGCTGAGCTCCAACACAAAAAGGAAGTGTATGGAAGGTGGAAGCACAGATGGACTGCCCAAGAAGAATACAGACATTGCTTCAGCATGTAGGGGCTGGTGTTAGGAAAGCCAAAGCTCATCTGGGAGATGAAACCAGACAGAGAGGGGAAGGTTACCAGAAAAGGCTTCTGTAGGTACAGTGGCAGCAAAAGGAAGGCTGAGGAACATATGGATCTGCTGCTCCATGGAGCAGGGGGCAGACACAGTCACAAAGGACATGGACAATGCAAAGGACACAAATTGAAGCTTGCAAATTTCTGACTAATTGCAACTTAAAAGAAAGATTACCATGAGGGTTATTAAACACTGAACACAGAAGACCACAGTGGCTGCAAAATATCTTGTGTTGAAGGAATTCATAACTGGACACAATGAGGCCTTGAGGAACTGGCTTTAACTGGCCCTACTTTGAGCAGGAGTTAGAGATGATGAGCTTTGGAGGTTCCTTCCAACCTCCATGATCCCATGATTCTGTGAAGAAGCTTGCCTGGTGGAGAATGAACGAAAAGCATGAGACTGATTTACTCTCAACGCTTATATATAAAAACTATTTCAATGTCCCTGAATGATCCAGAAATATTGTGGTATGTATTACAAAAACCCAACAAACCAAACCAGACTATCTATTAAGACCCCATGTCTTCGATGCACTCCAGAGTTCTTTTGACATTCATTATTGCAATCCTCTGAGAACTCATATTTGGCAGAATTTTTTGCATATATATTAAATCCAGCCTACCAAGTACCCACTGTGTGTTTTAAAAATACCATTAAATCACTACTTAAAACTGACTGCAGATTTTTTTTTTTTAATTATTGTTCTCCTGTTTTCTCTATATACTGTGTCAAGGGCCCTATTACTTTTTAGTTAATATGTGTATGATATTTATATAGCGGTATTATACTAATTAAACAAATAATGAACTATAATATATTTTTTCATAGTACCCCTCTGGGATGTAAGAAATGCTTCCCCCATAGCACTGTTGAGAAACTGAGGCAGAGAAAAGCATGGAGGCTTTCCAAAGAGAATCTCAGCAGAGCACAAATGGAAGAAAATTCCCTGAACTTTCAAGCTCGTGTTTAACCACACAACTAATTCTTTAAATTGAAGCTAGATGAAATGTACTATGACATTTGGAAACTGGGCCCTGGTACACCAGCCTTTCATGTTGTCCAAGAAAGCAAAAGAAAAGCAATTGGTTTAGACTAAAAAATGTCTCCAGAGGGAAGCAGAGCTATCACCCTGAGAAGGAAGTTCCCTGGCATCTAGAAGATAGGAGAAGGCATAGACCTGCCAGGACACAGCAGTTTGTAAGGGAGATGAATTGATTGATTCTGGGAGTGGGTGAGGAACCTTTCTGAATGCTGGCCATGAAGCACAGGCTCAGTGAGGCTTCCACTTTCCTCACGAGCTGGTGAAATGTGGTGGAGTGGCCATCTAGAGAATGTCAGCTGATAGCTGCAGGACAAAGGGGAGCTGTGTTCTCCCCACTAGCTCAAGGGCATCCACTGGGAGAACTTAAAAATTCTCTCTGCTGAAAACTTTGTGCCTGCCTTTCTTTCAAGAAATCGGCAGCACAGTCGTGATTTAGTCTTAATTACAAGACACAAGTCTAAAAAAAATCCTGCTGTATTTTAGAAACAAGCCTGTATATTTTCCCACAAACACTTCTATCAAAACCTCAATCTTACAGCACAGACCTATGCAGGGCTTTTACCTGTAAACTACCACCTTTAGCTATCTGTTGTGTAATGCTTCCTTGGAGCCTACAGTCCTGCAGAACAGAGACTGTTTGTTGCTAAAAACACCATAGTACACGCATCATCTGAAGTGTATCTCTTCCTCTTTATCACTGAAGTTCATGCGAGATTAAATTTTGTATACAAGGCATGGCTCACTTCTGTCACTGCCCTTAAAGCTTTTTTGAGACTGGAATATCGCCCTCAGGGAGAAAAGACTTGTTTCTGCCTCTACAAGAATAGCAGATAAGATGCTGTGCCTGTTAGAAGTTTTTTGTCTTCCCTTTGTTAGAAGTTTTTTGTTTTGTTTTGTTTTTTACTGTTCATAATTATGATTCTGGGACCTGTGGTTTGCGAATAAATAAATAAATGAATAAATAAATAAACAAGCAAACAAAAACCTGGCAACTGCAGTTAATTTATAGCTGCAGAAGGCGCTTGCCAGGGAGTGCAGAACTATGAAGCAGAGAAGAGCCTGTCTTTCTTATCCGGAAACACTATTTGCAGACTGAAGGACTACAGAAAAACCCCAACAAACCCTTGGGGCACAAAAAAAGAGGGAGGTGTCGGTAACTCCCGCGGCCAAAGGGGCTGCTTGTTTCTCCAAAAACACGGGCTACAGGCAGCGCTAGCCAAGTGCCACCGCGCTGCGAACACGCGGGCTCATTGGCGGCCGGGCGCCTCAGGACGAGCGGGGTGCCCGCCGCCCGCTCAGGCCCTGAGGCGGCGGCCAGGGCGCGTTCCCTGCGGCGGGAAAGGCGCGTTCCCTGCGGCGGGAAAGGCGCTCCGCCGCCGCCGTGGCGGCCCCGGCCCGGGCAGCGCGGCCGCTTTACGGCACAGCCGTTCCGACCTCCCCGTCCGCGCTTTGCGGCTGCGTGGCGGTGGGTGGGGGGCGGGGAAGATGTCTGAGCGGGGAGAAGCCCCGGCGGCGGCGGCGGCACCGGCGGGAGAGATGCCGGCGAAGAAGCAGAAGCTGAGCAGCGACGAGAACAGTAACCCCGGGGACCTGTCCGGCG
>VYXF01009765.1:208105-241309 GCA_013397295.1 Polioptila caerulea
GGGCCCCGCCGTGAGGGGACGTCGCCCACCGGGACCCCCTCGGGTGTATCCCGGACGGGAGAGGGGGTGAGGGGAGAGAGGGAGAAGGGGATCTCAGCCCACCCGTCTCGGCTCGGTGGCTGCTGGAGGGAGGCCCCGGTGGGAGAGCCCGGAGAGGGTCTGGGGGAGAGACTCCCGCTTTGCCTCCACGTGCGTGACGGTGGATTTGAGGCCCAAACTGAGCAGGCTCTGAGCAGTCTCGAACTCCGCTTCAAAACGTCAGTTTGGTTTTTGTTTTAAATTATTTTCCCTGCAAACCAGCAGCATTTTCCGTCTTTCTTGCAGTTTTGCATCGTGTGCCTTCACTGTCACGTTGTAGAGTAACATGCAGCACAGGTTTATGCGTGCAGCCTCTTGGTGAATTAGAAGTAGGAGATGGTGCTCGTAAACTACTGTTAGCAGAAGGCAGCAGGGATGGAGTATCTAAGTTAGGTGAAATTTTAGTGTTCTGAGCAAAGGTAATGTGATTGATGTAGAATAACATTACACCTGAAAGGTAAACGTAATCTGTGGTATCGAGCAGTCACTTTATGTAGTTACTGGTGTGGAGGGGGGTTGTGTAGTTACTCTGTGTGTGTTTTATGGTGTGTGGAAGTTTTTTTCTTCACTTGTCCAGCAAGTGAGGAATCTGGACCACATCCTCCACAACCTTCGGAAGTGGTGCTTGTGAGGTGACAGGCAGATTTGAGATGTTCCACACCACTACTCTTGGTGGGGTTTTTTTCTTCCATAGCTCAGCAGCATTTGTGGATCCAAATGTAATTTGGTGACAGACGTTTAGGCTTAATTTGCTGTCAGTTGTAGGCTGTCACTGACTACGGAATAGGTTGCCCAGAGATGTTGTGGATGCCCCATTCCTGGAGCTGTTTAAGGCCAGGCTGGATGTGGCTCTACACAGCTTGGTCTAGTGGAAGGTGTCCCTGCCCATGGCAGTGATTTAGACTACATGATCTTTAAAGTCCCTTCCAACACAAACCACTCTTGTGATTATATGATTCTCTGATTCTCTGATGTGGGCTGCATCAGTGGTGAAGGGATCCCTTTCTCAAGAGTTTGTCACTGGACTCCACTACTCCTGCGAGATGGGGGATTCTGTTTAAATGTTGACTTAATAGTGTTGATTTGGAGAAAGGATGTGTTTTGCTCCACAGGTGTCCAGTTTTGTTTGCAAGTTTGTTGGTTATGTTGGTAGTTGCAGATACCTGGTGTACTTGTACACACCAGCTCTCCAGTGTTCTCGTGCTGACAGTATCTGTCTAGTCCAGAGAAATCTTCAGTCTCATCAAATATTAAAATTCTGGCAAGTGCATTTGGGAGATGAGATTTCAGCCAGCTCTGAAATTTTTTACGGGAAAGGAGAAGAAACAGGAAAACTTAAAAATTGTTAAACTTGGTTATGAATATTAGTGGAGGGTTGGCTCTTGTAGGGGTCTACTGTGAAGGGAATGACTCCAGATTTGGGCAGATTTTGGTATCTTTCCTCCTTTTTGTCCTCTGAATGTCCTGTTTTTTCAGAGTTGCTGGGCAAACAAAGACTAGTACACCTCTACAGGTTTCTGATAATATAGACATGAAACTGGGACAAAGAGTAAATGCTTGGGAATTGGTGTATTAATGTTTATCGCTGACCTCATTCCGTATTCCTAGTGGAGTTCCTAAAGCAGCTTTGTGAATCTCCTCCAGTGACAGGCTGTTGTCTGCCTCTGCCTCTCTCAGTTCAGCTCTAGAAATTACCTGGCCTGGGAGGAGTTGTTTTCCCCCCACTAGTCTGATGGAAAGTGATTGGACTATCTTGTTAGAAAAAATGGGAAAAGCTGATTTTTAACGAGCTGACCATACTCAGACGGAAGCACAGGGTTGGCAGGTAGAGTGCAGGTGAAGGGGAAGTGCTCTGTGGTGGGTGATGCAGGGAAATGTCCTTTTAAACAGTGCCCTGCAGTCAGACCACACAGGAAATTGTAGTTTCTGCTGGTTGTCCAAAGCCGATTTAAAATCTCTCCGCGGCTGGATGGAGTGTTCTGTGTTTCCCTTTTTTCCCCAATTTTCGCCATTCCTATCTTATGCTAATGGCTGGAGGGCCAGTTGGATTAGTACGCTGACTGGAATTTAGCTTTCAGTGGAAACAAGTGAGTATCTGTGGGAAAGAGCAGGAGGGAGAGGTGGGACTTCATCTTCTGATGTCAGTGCTGACCCGCTGCAGATCCGTGCTGTGAGTGGTGCTGCTGAGGGTGCACAGAAGCCTCAGAATGACTTGGTTCTTGGTAAGGTCAAGCCTCATGTTTTTACACAAACAACTCTTCAGTACTTCAGAAGTACTCATTTCATCTGGATCAAAGATGTTTTCTAGGGGAAGCAGCTGCTTTTTCTCTAGACATTTTCTTAAGAGCATCTACCAGTATTCTGAAGAAACGCCACGAGATCACAGTTCATATCTCTCCCTCTTGGATTAGTCCTCATGTGATTCATGTTCTGTTTCTAGAGAGGAATGCTATTATGCTGGCACTAGATTTAAATACATGAATCTAAATAACACTGAGTCCTGGGAGATCTGTTCTTATGAATGACAAGAAAAATTGAAAAGGCCAAGTGCTGCAAGATTAGTGGAATTCGTACAGCAGTTAATGATCTCTTTGTGACATTCTATGTAATTTCAAATGTTTTCAGGATGATGCTGTCAGTATTGAAAGTGGTACTAACACCGAACGCCCTGACACGCCAACAAACACTCCTAATGCACCAG
Source organism: Polioptila caerulea (assembly GCA_013397295.1). Classification (NCBI taxonomy): domain Eukaryota; kingdom Metazoa; phylum Chordata; class Aves; order Passeriformes; family Certhiidae; genus Polioptila; species Polioptila caerulea. The sequence continues at coordinate 210,885 of VYXF01009765.1, forward strand.
GAAGAAAAAGCTGGGGGAAAGGAAAATGGAAGTCAAAGAAGTGCAAATATTCCTTCAAATGTGTAAATAGCCTAAAGGTAGGTATGTATGAGCTTCAGGGAATTCGGGGCGCCACTTACTGGCAACAATGTTAATGTTGGCCGTGAGACAGTGTCAAGCTAGATACTTTTAAATGTTTTTTAGTACTTCTGTTCTGTGCTTATTTGGAGCAATCACCTTTCTTGCTTGGAATAGCCAAAGTTTTAAAGAAAAAGGATGCTGAGAAATAGGAAACAGTAGGTAGTGCTGCAACTAAACCTGTTTTTATATAGTTTGCAGTTTTGTGTGGTGCTTTGATTATGTATTTCACTGAAGCTGTCGATGTTGGAGATAAATATGAGGAGTTGGATAAAGAAATTGAACTAAAACAAAACCTGTGACAACTCCAGGCAAAGCACAGAACCTGCACAGATTTCTCTATATGTTGAAAAAAAAACCCTGAACAAATCAACCTGACAATCTTAGAGTAGTTTTTTCCTCACACTTAAGCAGCTCAGGTATTTTCTGTGCTCTGGCAGTATGGTAACTGCTATGTAGTGCTATTTGGGTAATTTATTGTGAGTGTTGGGATCTTGTGTTAGCACCTGATTGAAGCAGTATTCATCTTCCTGTATTACACCTGATGGTTTTAAGGGGTATGGATTCATGGTCTGTACTCCCTGCTCTGCTGTTTTAGCATAGTGCTGTTTTCTTCTGCACTGGTGACAGACTATGATGGACTGAACGAGTTTTCTCATTCATGACTATTTTGCTCTGTCAGGATATTCTTCTTTTTCTCATTCCTCAGCCTTGTGTGGGATATTTATGTGGCAAAAGCTGTAAATAAGCCTTATGATTTGATTTTATAAGATTCTTAATAAAGGATGATTATGTAGAGAACAAGATGGGAGTTATGGCAAACTCTGTGAGGATCTTTAGCTCAGTAGTGGATATTTTCTGCAGAATTGCTCTAAGAGTATTTTTTCATTCCCCCAAGCCTAACTGTGGAGCTGTGCTGGTGTGGCTCTTTCTGAACTTTGTCTTCAGGCTGCCTTAGTAAAACACTGGCGTACCTGAGTGGGAGGGGATAAAAGATTTGGAGCGTGGAAACCTTCTAAATGAGCTTCGCCTTTGGAGAAATTGTGATACGAAGTTACACTGACAAAAGTATCTGGGAAACAAATTGATCTTATTGTGTTCTTGAAATATCAAAATTGCCTCCAGGCCTTTGAGGGTGTAGGAGGAAGGGAAGTTGTTTCATTTCACCAAGGTAGGCAGCAGTTCCTGTGATTCGTGTGAATCGCCCCCACGGATGGTGCTATTTGCAGCTTCAAGTCATACTTCAAACACAGACACGGGTCTTTGGACACCCAAACTTTTAACAGGTTCTGAGCTTTGTTACTCATACTTGTTTTCTGTCTGCAGACAAAAAGGATTAGTACTTTCCAAGTGTCTTCGGGGAAAAGAAAACATTCCCTCACTCCAGTGTCAATCCAGACCCCACTGCAGGGTGATCCAAAAGACCAAGCTATGAAACTAAGAAGTCTCTGACTTCCTAGGATTTGGATCAGGGCCTGGGAACAGATTCCTGTGCAAGTGGAATCAAGCTGCAAGGGAGTAAATGTAGCATTTCAATTAAGTAGGGTATTTTTATTAGCCTTTTTCCCCATTTCTCTTTGATCTGAAATTAATGGTAATAATAAGAGATGTGCATGTTAAGACGGAGACTAGGTAGCAGCCAAATTTGGTTTTTTACTTCATGATTGAGGAAGCCTCTCTTCTTTTCCTTTTCCTGTTCTTCCACACTAACTTTGCAGTTACTCTGGAGAAAACTAATGATTGAATGTTGTATGTGGGTTTAGAAAGACACTTGTGACCCTTTGAGTACCATGTCATATATCCCATAGTTTATATGGTTTTGAACTATGCTGTAAGATGCAGGTATTGAAGTTAATGAAGGGTCAACATGATTTAAAGATCATAGAAATTAATATTCTTTAAGGGGTGTATAAAGGTAGGTGTTTTTCCACTTTCGTACTTTTGGTTTTCCTCTGTTATTTTGTTTTTTACTTTTTTCCATGGGGAAACAAAGAAATATGGTCATTACTGTCTGCTTTGAGTGTTAAATGGTTATGACTCAGCCTGAAAAACTCAGTGCTTGCTAAATATGCTTTTTAAACACTACTTTGGGAGTTATTTTGGATGAAATTTAAGCATCAGGAAAACAAAAATACAACATGGAAAATGTCAGGAAATAAAAAACTGCCCTTTTCCTTTTTGGAGTAGTAAGTTGCAACAAGTAAGTTGCGCTTACAAGTAGTAAGCACAAGTAGCAAGTTGCAAGTAAGATGTATTGAAAAATCTTTGCTTTCTGTGGCTGAATGGAAGTAGGGTTTATAAATGAGTGCATACAGCTAACACAGCTAGCACAGTTGCACATCCTCATATATCCATAGGTATTTTGCTGATAGATCTTTTGGCAGAAAACCATGTATATTTTGCTTTGTTTTGCTCCCTTTAAAGCAATGCAATTATTTTCCCTGCCCTTTGCTTCTGCTTAGGGTGTACGCTTAGGTTGTAAGCAGCCCGGTGTTGTCTCAGCTTCTACTTGCTGCCCCCTGACCTGGGAACCAGTATCCAATGCCACGCAGAATTCTAGCTTGTTGATGTGTAATGGAGACTAAATATAACTAAACCCACGGCCCTTAATGACCTACTTCCACTTCTGGGAGCTGGAAGTGCATGTGTGGGTTGTTGGTTCCCCACCGGCAGTGTGGGTGACACATTAAAACACATTCATGCAGGTGATTATTTTTTGCATAGTATTGACTTCACTGCTTTCTGTCTAAAACCAGGTCTAATCTTACTTTTTGATTGAACCCAAGTTGGCGTTGAGAGAGGAAAGCTGGAACTCACCATTGATTGTTTATTTATTTGCTTCTGTAGCAATAAGTCTGTTTTCTTCTCTGCCTTTCTCTAATGCATGAAGAATCTGGGTACTTTGGGTATTGTGCCCTTTATTCATAGCAGGGACAAGATGGCATTTCACAATTTTGCTTTTGGACGGGTATCTGGGTCAATTCTGTCTGTACAAACCAGTGTCAGATTTGTGTCACATACTTGGCGTCTGAGCATGACCATCGTGTACAGCACCTAGAAGTACAATGTTTTGGAAAACCTCCTTCCTTGTTTAGTACTTGGGACAAAAATTAGAGCAGACAAGTATTTTCGAAACAGCTATGTGCTGTCTCTGACCACTGGGGATGTTGGGAGTTTAAATGGGAGCAGAGCTTCTGCAGATACCGTGGTATCTTCCTGCAGGAGGCTCTGCCTGGCTGCTTCATCCATCAAACACCAGCAAAACTGCAATATGTACAGTCAGGCTCCTGGGGGTTGTAGCACTTGGTGTGAGAAATGTAGTGTGGGTGAAGTAAGTAGACTAAAGGTATTTGTCTTGCTGAGTAATTTTTTCCAAGGAAATAGGTTTTCTTTGAAAAAGCTTGCAAAAATACTTTAAGTATGTGCTCAAGTATAAAAATATGGGAACAGTATAGCACTTTTAAAAATATCTCTACTTATCACCTTAATCTGGGTCCTACCTAGAAAATCAGAAACTTATTGCAACTTATGCTGGAAAAATATCCTGTCTTAAGGGCGAAAAACATAGTGCTTTTCACTTTCTGTATTTTGTTAAATTTATCAGAAATAGAGCATGTGACAGAGAACAAGGTTGTTCCAGAAAAACAACTGCAAAACCTGCCAATATGTCTCTGTAACAAAGCAGTGGGAATCCATGCATTTTACCTGTGTTATCTTCATGTGATACATCAGAAGCACTCACTATTCGGCAGCAGGAGCTCCTTCAAGCAGAAATTTGAAACCAAGTTATTATTAGTGGAAAAACTTAGTTAAGCGTTCTGAATTTGATCTCTCAGCCATTCTCTTCAAACAAGACTTAAATACACTCAAAAACGAAGGCTACAAAGTAAAATTAATACATTTATTGCTACAAAGTAAAATTAATAAATGTATTGCACATAAAAAATCATGGCATTGTGTATGCAATTTTATGGCTTACTGTTTTTCTCTCCTCATTCTTAATTTCTAGTTCAACTGTAATGCTTTACAGATACTGAATACATACTTTTTCCTTCTGTCCTGGGCTTACTAATAACTTTGCTACTTTCCCCTTTCCTAATATCCTATATCCCTCATCTCATTAAGCCATTAGTTTGTTATTTTGTGTTATGATGGGTAATACTTTGAGTTAAGCTTTGAACAATTCTTTTTAACCTGTATTGAACTTTGCAAGTTGTTACCTCTTTCAAGAATTGCAAGAAGGCCTTCATCTCTGAAAGATTTTCCACTTTCTCCTTCTAGCTCTTCTTGTTATTTCTATTAATAACAGATACTGCCTTTCTCAGTAAATAATGCTATTTAAATTTTTTCCAGACTTCCTTTACTTTTCTTTTTCTAAGGGGTGTTAGACTTTCTATTCACAGCCCCTCCTCGAATTTATTCTTTGGTTTTGGATAGGCCAGAGCTGCCAGGGCTGGTACTTCTCGTGTTGTCTCTGAAGTGCTGCCATTTGAAGGCTGCTGAACAACCATCATGAGACACTTCCTTCCTGCTTGCACTGTCCCAGACAGTCCCCTGTGGGGAGGCACTTCAATGAACATTATTCTTGCTGAAAACATCCTGTCAGGACAGGCCAAAATACTGTTATCAATTATTAACAAGCACCACCATATTCATCACAATTCATAAACATACCTGCTTTTTTTTACTCTCAAACTGATGTAAGTTGTTCAAAAATAATACTTGGCATTTCTCTGGTAACTGTTTGTCAAGGCGATCTCAAAATATTTTGTAGACATGAACTTTGTAGCAGTATTGTGACACGCTGGAGAGAGTTCCTTGTGTCTGTGACAAAGTTACACGACCTAAAACTGTGGTCTAATAGCTTCTCCATCCTTATACCAGTATAATTCCTCTCTCTTCTGGTAATTTTTCCTTGTGATGTTGAAAATCCTCGTGTATAAGTCATTATGATAGAAAATGCATATAGGTATGACCTTAGATGCAGAGGTTGCCTTATTAAAAATTGCAAAACAAAATAGTAGAGCTGCAAATACAACCTGGGAGTTCTGCCAGCTTCTAGGCATAACTGAGATGACAGTTCTTCCCCTTTACTTTATAAAAGCTTGATGGAGAAAGAAAAAGGAGGGGTGTGTTTGTCAGAATATTCCTTTAACTTTCCTTTAAGACAGTCAAGTTAAAATGTGATGTTACAAAACTATGATTGTTAACTGTTCACTATCTAAAATTATACTGGCTGTGAACCCGTGAGTTTGAGGAGGGAAACTTGTCAATTAAACTGTTGAGTTTCACAGCAATGATATGCCTGTGGGTTTTGTTGGGTTTTTTATCTCTAATCTTACTTTACACCTATAGGAGGACCATGGCCAGCCTCTGTTTGGAGTCCAGTTTAACTGGCACAGTAAAGAAGGTGATCCTCTTGTTTTTGCCACTGTAGGCAGCAACAGAGTGAGTAACCTGTTTTTCATCATACTCCCTTCTGCATGGATTTGCTGTTTTCAAGCAATCCCTTTAGCTGTGTTTGGTGTGGACACACAATACTTATTTTAAACAGATGTATTTCTAAGATGTGTAGCATCTTAGAATGCAGGAGAGCTGCATCCTTTGGATTGTCCCATGAAGTCATGTCAGCTATTTGGTAATTAAGCCATGTAGTAAAGAAAAATGTCCTACAGTAACATGCATATGGGATAAGGAGGAGAAGTGCATAAATGTATCTTCTCGATAAAATTACTCTTCATAAATGTTATTATTTTCTAAAGGTCATGTACTCGTATGTACAGGATGAGAACTGTCTGCAATGAGGCAGCCAGCTCAAAAGCTAAATTAATGACCTGTGTGGAGTAGATTTATAGACTTCCTCTGAACAAGGATTGATGTAATTTCAATCTAGAAAACAGCCCCTGAGAAGTGCATTTTATGCAAGTGTTGTGAATAATTAGGAAGTGTTTCATTTCCAAGTTTGTTCTGCATGGAAAGGCACCAGAAACACTAAACTAAATTTAAGCAAGGTATCAATGACTCATTACAAGACCAAGTCATGTTAGAGATGACTGCAGTAATTAATTCCAGCAAGGGTTTATCTTATTAAGGCGATTCAAGTAATAGACTTCAATATCCTGGAAGGACAGCTGATAAGTCCTGGAATGGTGCTTTACTGAAACTGCTGTGGGCATGTTTTTACCAAACCATTTCCACTTGTTAAACAAATGGATGATGGTTGAAATCTAAACCATAGAGGCACTCTACCTCTCCCCATCAGGCAGTCAGCAGATGGGTCATGTGATTTCCTTTTGAAATGTCACAACTAAGCAGCAGTCTCTCCCACTTATTTATTTTGTTGTTTTGTTTTTTTTTTTTCTCCAGGTTACTTTATATGAATGTCATTCCCAAGGAGAAATCCGTCTGTTGCAGTCTTATGTGGATGCTGATGTATCCTTTAAAGTTAAATACCCATGTGTTTGCTTCTTCTCTATGAAAAATCAAGAGGCTTTGTAGGAAAAAGCACTAAAATGTTTTGTCTGTGATTTAATACTTTGCTCATGTGGTGCATTCTTATGTTAGGTCCAAGTCTTGCCTGTTTCCCACATCCTAGAATCCCTCCTGTTGAAAAAAATGTTAAAAATGCAGACTCAGGGATCAGACTGTATTAAAATATTTGAAAACTGATTCTCCATCAGTTTTATCTTCCCAACACTAATATTTGTATCATGTTTCCCTGCTTTACAGTGGTCTCAGTTTCCCTGTTAATTGGAACTGGGTTTAAAGCCCAAGAATTGTGTTTCATGCTCTGAATCTTATTAATAATTTGTGTTGATCATTTGCAATACACAAGTCATTAACTTGTGTACTCGGTCGTGATTCATTACTCCCAATCAAAGGTGATGCCATGAAAGAGAAGGTCTGCCTTGTATGTTATGGAGCAGAAGTGAGGAAATCAACATCTGTAGGAAAGGTGATGTTGTTGGTATTTGCAGGTGTCTTTTTCTTATGGGGTGCAGCGGTGACTCCTGGGCACTTGGATAAAATAGCAACGGGTTTGTTTAAAATAAAATGTTGTTTAAAAAATAAAAAAGTCTCTTTGTTCTGTGATCCTTAACTTAAGGCATTGTAGGCAGATGAAAATTTCTATACCTGTGCATGGACATATGATAGCAATACAAGCCATCCTCTTCTGGCTGTGGCAGGATCCAGGGGTATTATTAGGATAATTAATCCTATTACAATGCAGTGCATAAAGGTGAGTGTTCAGAGCTTTGAGGTACAGCTTGTGTTTCTTTTTTTCTTCTAAGAGCATGTAAACATGAGGGGAAATGGTAACTTGGTCTCTAAATTCTGTCCCAGCACTACGTGGGCCATGGAAATGCAATCAATGAACTGAAATTCCATCCAAGAGATCCAAATCTTCTTTTATCTGTAAGCAAAGGTGAGGAAAAACCTCTGTTGTTTTTGTATAAACGAAGATACTTTGGATTGGAGTTTGGTCTTGAATATGGCCAAAAACCTTCATGAATTTTTTTTTTTTATGAACGGCACCGAACAAGTTCACCTTGAAAGTTGAGAGCAAATCATGCTTTTACATGGTTAAGTATTTTATACTTACTAAATCCGTGGCCTACACCCATAACTCCAGCTATAGTGCAAAGGGGTTGTGAATAGTGCTGCTTTCCAGGAAAGAAGAATTATGAGCTCTGGGTTTGCTCTTTACTTTCTGACAGTTGAATTGATTTTTTTTTTCAGTTGTTGAATCACGTTGCCATCTAGTGGGGACGTCTTGGTGTTGCAGACAGCATTCACCATCGTGTTCATGGGGAAAAACTTGGGTTGTCTGTTGCTTGGGAACTTTAATTGGACTTGGTGTAAAAAGCATATTAGTGAAGGGAGTTTTTTGGTATTGTGCCTTATGGCCTTGTCCAGAAAGTTCTAACAGTCACAACTTCCTAATCTCGACTTTTTTGTTAAGTAAGGGAATGATCTGCCACAAGGAGCTAGCCTTTCAGGAGTGCCTGAGTTGGAAGCATTCACTTAAGGGGACTTTTGAGTTTAGTGTATTTGGACTTACTGATGAAACTACATGAGAACAGGAGTGGGTAAACTCTCTGATGCTTGCAGTGGTCAAGTTGGTGCTGTGGGTCTGTAAACATCCAGTTTCTGTATATTTTTTAGGTTCTCTTTGTAATAATGTTTTGACATCAGCCATGGTACTACAAGTTTTAATGTGCAATCTCTGGACCAGGTACTATCACTGAGAAGACATGAGGCAGGAGAATATTTGGGCTATTAGAACTGCTTGGCTGAGAGATTAATAAAAAAAGGAAAATATTTGGGACTGCGTGGCCACCTGTGTCCCTTCTGGGATTTTGAGTGTTGCTGTAATTCAGTGCAATGTACTTGTGGAATCCAAAAGTGAAATACATTAGACGTTCCCATTTCCAAATGGGAGATACACTAGGGGTTCTTCATTAGAAATTGTTAAAAGGTTCTTTAAATAAGTGGATTAATCTAATTGACTTTGGAATACATTTTGTTTATATAAAGAGTTTTTCTTTTCCTTACTGACTGTAGATGTTAAAGAATAATGTTCTAAAGGTTAAAAAATGGAAAATTACAACTTTTCTGAATGTTGGTATTAGAATGGCAGAAAGGAATTCTAGTGTTTTTTGATACATAAAATTGTTTTTATGACTGACTAAAAGCATGTTTGTCTGAGATCAGACTTGAATTGCTTTTTGGATGATCTAAAGATCCAAGTGTGGTTTTGCTAGAAATTGTCCCTAGGGGAGGGGGTGGGCACACTTTTTCAATTACAGAATGACTTTTAACAGTAATTTAGTTATAATAGCAATTTTAGTTAATGCAGTTCTGTTGTTTCTAGCAAGAGAAGAATTAAGTGCTTTTTTGATGTTGATCTAAACACCTGTTACTCAAAGTGGTTAAGCTGAAATATATTATTCAAATGTACATATAAAAAGCAGCATGTAATTCTATTTGTTCTTTATAGATCATGCATTGAGACTGTGGAACATCCAGACAGACACGCTGGTTGCAATATTTGGAGGAGTAGAAGGGCACAGGGATGAGGTGTTAAGTGCAGTAAGTGGAAGACTGTGGGGCAGTGATTTAGATTTACAAAGGGTAGTAAGCAACTTTTTGTCCTCTTGTGCACTGTTTTGATATTATAGCTACTTAAAAATAGCCACCTGGAAGTGCATAAATACGGTTTTAAGGGAATAGACAACTTAAAATGTCAGATGGTTTGATTGATGTGGCCACCTCTTACAGACAGGATCTGTGTGTTTCAGTAGCTGGTTTTCTTGGGGTGCAGCCTAGAAGTGAGCAAAATAGGGCTCAGTGGGGCTAGAAAGAGTAAAAACATTTCATGATGGTCCCACATTTGAAGTTCTTGAGTTCTCATGATGTCAAAACAGCATAAGCAAATAAACCTGGAGAGACACTGTAGTGAAGGAAAGAAGTTGAGTTAAATTGTTTTTCAGTGGCTGTGAATGGACGCTGGTACCCAGCAAATATCAGCTAGAGTACTTAACTTTTAATATGTTGTTCTTAAGAACACTTTCCATTCCAGTTGTGTGACCTGTTGTGAAAGGTGAGGGGTGCATCTGGAGGAAACCTCACACTGTATTATTCACCCATGTTGTAGCCTTGGAATTCTGCTAAAGTTGCTCCTAGGGAACTTAGTGAAGGAGGAGAATTAGCTGTAGATTCACTGTCTGTCAGTGCTGTTGAATATGCCTCTCTTTCTTGAGAGAGACTAAATATAAGTTTTAAGATGCTGTGCTGCTTTGCAGTGAGCTGGATTACATTCTTAGTGTTTTCTATTTGAAATATTCCGTTTTATTGCATGCTCTACACATAAAATGCTGTTTTGATGGAAACGATGGAATAAAATCTGAGTTGGTATAATGCAGCCTAGGGTGGGAGTACTCAAAATTATTTTATATACATAGGATTACGATCTTCTTGGTGAAAAAATCATGTCCTGTGGGATGGATCACTCTCTCAAACTCTGGAGAATTAATTCCAAGAGAATGATTAATGCTATCAAAGAGTCTTACGAGTACAACCCAAATAAAACCAACAGGTACGTAGTCTTCATCTCCTCGTCAGTCTTTGTAACACATGAATGCTCCTGTCAACCATCCAGGTTAATTCCTTTCCATATTTTGAGTTTTTGAGGAGTGACCTGGATGTTGTGCTGGGTACTGAATCCCACTAGATTGTGTTTCTTATTGATGTTTGCTTCACTGAGATGGTACTGAATTCTGATTCAAAGTACTTATATTTTTATTTTTAAATATCTCAATTATTTCTTATTTGCCTGACTAGAAAATGTCTAGAATTATTATCTTAAAGCTTATATTTTATGCATTTCAAGTTGTCAGTGTCTTTTCTTCATCTCATTTTATCTCATCTCAAAAGTTTTAGAAGGGAATCAAATCGGTGTAATTAAATGTGGCAAATAATCTTGAGTAGTTAATTATTGTGTATTGTTTGACTTTAGGATGGGGACAAAACTGTTTTCATAATAATAAGTTTAATTTTCATCATTCTCTGATTTTACTTCAGATATAAGTAAATATGAAATAAACATAGCAATTAGTTACATGATAGGTAAATCTTCCTTTATGAAGTTCTTCAACTTTTTGATCTTAACTTCCAGTTAAACCGTTGAGAGAATTGAAGAGTCTAAAGCACACTGAACATGTTCAGCAATGAGACTAACTGTGAAAATACTCTTGCTTTTTTTGGTAAAGTCACCAAATATTAAATGATGCTTTTTAGCGTGCATTTTTTAAAATGATGATTTTTTTTAAAGTGTGCATTTCTATTTAACAGTTTAGGTGTTACAGAAGAAGCATCAGGAAGACTGAGCTTTAATTAGTTCTTGAAGTATTTGGTGACAGGTGTTGTATTCAGTATCTGAAGGAGTAGTTTTGCTCAGCACTCTCTCTGCCCAGTCTTTTACATGGGAAACTTAGTTATTTCATTAAGAATTAGGATGAAAACAGGGACTGTTCCTATTATTATTAAAAAGAAAAACAAACTGCATACAAAATCTGCTTTGTTATTAAACTATTAAAAAGTTGGGCTTGTTCTTTTAACATCAAAATATGTTAAAACTGGTTAGTAAAAATTACACTTTTTCTTCTGTGTTTGTTTTTCTGAACTTCAATTGGCAATTTTCTCCATAGGCCTTTTGTTTCCCAGAAAATTCACTTTCCTGACTTTTCTACAAGAGACATACATAGAAACTACGTTGACTGTGTACGGTGGCTGGGAGACCTAATTCTTTCCAAGGTAAAGCTGCAGCTTTTTCAGCTACATTGCATTTATTTGCTGGTCTTGAGGATCCTAAACCTTAGAAATGTTATTAGCATTTGGGTCTTGTGTTAAATTACTATCTTGTGTCAAATGATTCTGTGGAGTGTGCTGTGATTTTTGTCACCTGTCCAGATGTGTGGGTAAGCAGCTTATATTTAAAAAGCAACATTCTTACTCCAGCTGTACTGTGCTACAAGTAAAGGGTTTCTGGCTAACCAGAATCTGCACAAAACATACAAAAAGGGAATCTCTAGATACTGGTTAGGGATCCTGCTGCTAAAGAGTGAGATGAGGGTTACCATAATGGAGTAACTTTGCTTAATGTGTTGTGTCCACTAGTAACATTGGCTTGCAGATTTTAAACCAGGCAGTCCAACTGCCTTGATGCCGGCAGTTGGTGAGTGCACTATCCTGTTAGTCAAAGGGATTGGGTAAACAATCCTCAGACAAAGGTGCATTTAAGCTGCTTATGAAATGGTGTCTGAGCACATCTGGTTGAGTTCATCTGAAGTGGGTGAGGGAGGGGTCCTGCAGTCCCATTACCTGGCAAAGCCGTGAGGGCATCAGGTTCCCAGCGAAGGACAGTGATTATTGTTGGTGATGTGGCTGTGATCTAAGGGCAGGGGTAAGATTTTCAGTTCTGCTTCTCATAGTGCCATTGGGGAAGCTGTGAGATGAAGTGTTTGCTTATAGTCAGACTGATTATGCAGTATAAATTAAAAGTGATCTTTCTTTTGTTTCACTCCAGTCTTGTGAAAATGCCATTGTTTGCTGGAAGCCTGGCAAGATGGAAGATGATATAGATAAAATCAAGCCCAGTGAGTCAAACGTGACCATTCTTGGGAGATTTGATTATAGTCAGTGTGACATATGGTACATGAGATTTTCAATGGATTTCTGGCAAAAGGTATGTGTCTGACTTTGCTGTATTTGAAGGTGTGTAGCTTTTCATTGATTACATGTTTATGGCCATAGGAAGGGTCTTGGTTCATGTGATGTTTGAGAAAGGGGCTTTATATGAACCTGCAGGAGCTCCTGATTTTTCATTCTGGGTTCTGCCTGGAAAAAAAATTCCACCAAATAAATATTTATTTTCCACCAGAAATATGTTTCCTGGTGTCTTCATCCCCTGTCTGCAGAGATTGGTAAAATGGGAGAAAGAAGGCAAATTCTATAGTCTTTCTGACTCCCCCAACAAACTCATTAAGTCATTCATGTTTAAATGTTCACATACAATTTATCAGCTCTAGAGCCTTTGTAAAATTCTGACTTTATTCTTTGAGGGAGTATTTTAAAACTTCTTTATCCTCTGTTTTCTTTTTAAGATGCTTGCTCTGGGCAATCAAGTTGGCAAACTTTATGTCTGGGATTTAGAAATTGAGGATCCACATAAAGCCAAGTGAGTACTTTGTTTTGGTTTTGCTAAGTCAGGGAGTTGGCGGACTTTCTTTTTCCTTTTCTGTTAACTAGAGAAATTCTTTACAGTACTGCTTACTTTCCATTATAACCACTAGGAAAATAAACACTGTGAGCCCCTGAAGGTTAATGTTTATTATATCTTACTGATTTATAATTTGTATTATAGTAATGCCAGGAGGCCCCAGTTGGATTGTGCTGGCTACCATGTGTATATATAGTAAAAGGCAATTTATTTCTCACAGAGTTTTTGCTAATTGGGTGGAAATTTTGCAAAGCCATTAGAAGATGTACTAGGTGGGTGTAGCACATGACAAAGGCAAGATAGGTGACAGAACCAGAGTAAAAAGGGAGAGTGTAAAGGTGAGCTATGAGCACAGTGTGGAGAAAACACTATGGCTTTCCACTTCCTCACCTGTGTTGCCAGGCAATTTCACAGCATGTCTCTTACCTACGTACAGACACACAACTATGTGTGGAAACATACAAATGCAAAAACCCCTGGAACGCCAAAAAAGGCCCCAAACAAACCCACTCCCCAAATACATTGTATATAAAATGGATATACACTATATATATAAGTACTTTATGCATTTTATTTTTATATTCCCCCATATATTATACATATCTTTATATATTTATATATATAATCCATGTAAAAATATATATATATGAATACATTAGTGTATGAAATTCCACAAAGTGCTTCAGTCTTTAATCACATGATTCTGATATTTTATTCCTAATCCTGGGAAATAACACTGATTATGAAGTCCTAAATAATGTGATTCAATAAGCTTTCAATCTTTGCTTCAATAAAAATTGGGTGCATGAGAAACAACTGTGGGTGAACAGGAAACTGCTTTCCCAAGTCCTCATTTGGAACACAAAATACACCATGAAGGCCATAATCCTGTTGCCTTCACATAAATAAGGGATTGCTAGAAGAGTGCTCCATAATGTTACAAAATGGAGGATTTAACATTGCAGCTGAATAATTTTCTTTTCTTTCTAGGTGTACGACTCTTACTCATCCTAAATGTGTCGCTGCCATCCGACAGACCAGTTTTAGCAGGGATAGCAGTATCCTTATAGCTGTGTGTGATGATGCCAGTATCTGGCGCTGGGACAGATTACGATAAAGTACTTTTTCTTAATTCATAGAAGAAAATATATTTTCAAATTATAATATAGTCTGTTAACTTGCTAGTACAGTAGATGCATTTAGTGTAGACTTTCTCGAAGGTTCAGCAGGCTGGAGCTGGCCTTAGTGATGTTTACATTCTGTGTATTGTTCTGCTTGAAATTGCTGCTTTTAATAAAAAGAAGTATTTTTGTAAAGTTTTCTGAATTGTCCATTTTAATTATTTCCCACAAGAAGTTTTCATTCATGGCCTAGGAAATTTCTTTGTGTAGAGCTATCACATGAATGTACATCAATTTGCTAGAAATTTGGTGTATTTATGCTTGCAGTTGTATTTGTGCCTTTCGAAAACCTAATGAAGCTTTTATTCAGGGACAACACAAAGGAAATGCTACTCTTAAGAATATAATATATATAATTATTAAGCAATTTCTAAAAATATTTTGAACTCATTCCTTAAGTTAGTTGCAGATTGAAATAGATTAATTTTTAATAATCTCAAATTGGAGTTTGCTTCTCACCCATATCTGTTAATAAACAGATATGGGGAAAAAACACTACTGGCTTTTTGTGGATCACATTGTTCTGTTGTTTGAATTCTGACTGTCTAGTTACTGCATTTTTCTAGAAGTTAGTTTTTGGAAATATGCTTTAATTGCTTCTATTGTGAATATTCCCAAAAAGCCTCCTCAATGTTTTTACTTGCCTTAGGAATAATGAATTCTAAAATCAGTCATATTTCATATAGGTTTAAAGTGTGTACAGTTAATAAAAATCAAAGGGGAGAAATGGATAAGATGGCAGAAATTATTAGTAGTGATAATCTGTGTTCAAAACTCTTGTGTGTATCTTGTCAGCAGGTAGCTGAAATGCTCATATCTGTTTTAAGAAGGTGCTCCAGGACATTGCTTAGTAGCTGTGTGTACGTGAATAAGGAAGAAAGTAAGTAACATTTATTGAGGCTGAACCATTTACATACTTTTTTCCCTTTTCCCTGCCCTTATCCTTCAACATAACATGTTACTTAGAAGAAAGTTTTGAGTTATAATGTACATACAAGTACACTGTGTCATTGTCAATATTATGGTGCCTTTCTGATCTGTAGATTAAGTAGTCTTGTCTGCTACTGACTTCTTAAGTGCATATCTGATTTTCATCTTTCAGGTTATTGCTTTTTTTCTGTTTGTTACAGTTTGGGAAGCTTGTAAATACTCTGGTTAGATAAACTACCTGTTCAGCTGGAAGTAGTTTGACTAAACCAGTTTTGATTTCTGTCCTTGGGAACCTGAAAAAAATGAAACCCGGAAGTGACAAGCAGTTTACTACTTTTAACCTGTAATGTATGATTGCTGTAATATAGGATTGCCTGGGAAGTGCAGTAGTACCACAGGTCTGTCCCAAACTAGCGTTTAACTGAGCTGGATTTTGGACCTTGTTTTTCTTGCACAAGCCAAATGGCCAGTATGGTCTTTCTTGTGCCCATGTCTGGTCAAGAGGACAAGAGTGGGAAGCCAAGTGTAAAACCACAGAGCTGGGCAGAACCATGTAGAAGCCTGAGTACCAGAGGGAGGAAATTGAAATTCCTGCAGAGTTGAACACAGATGAGCTGAAGAAAGAGACAGGTGAGACTGGAGCTTGGGAAAAGTGTTTAACTTCCTGCATCTACAGAACTGCTGGCATAGTAGGAGCCAGTGTTACTCAACAGCAATGGCCCACAGACATCACAGATCATTTTGTGGAAAGTATGTGGGGTTGGCAGAGTCTGAAAAATTAAGGGGCTGCTTTGTGATTGGGAGAGCACTCCAGAAAGGCAGTGGGAGTGCTCAGGCTTCTTGCAACCTCAAGGAAAGAGCTTTGATTGAATTAGCTATACTAAGAACACTTGGGTTGGAGGCTGGTGCCATTTAGCCTTTGCAAATGCTTTACAGTAGCAAGGCATTAGACTATGTTCTGTGTTTTCCTATGGTCATGGTTGAGAGTGAAATGGGATATATAAAATACAAAAATACAATATATATATATATAAAATACAAAAGCAACTGGGATTTCTCAGCCATGGGTGTTGTTCTGGGACGTAAGTGGTACATTCTGATAAATGAGCTGCTCTGTTTGAGAGGAAGGAAAGGAAGGGTGGTGCTTGACTGGAAAGAGGCCTAACACAGTTAGGATCAGCTTTAACTTCTGTTTTAACTTATAAATGTGCTGAAAACTGTCCTCTTAAAATGCAGACAAATGTTCCAGGAGCTTTGCCCTGAGAAACCTGGATGGAGCTGAAATTGGATTAAAAGTGTTAATGAAGGGAAGAACTTGTGTAAGTAGAGCTGTAACAAGCCAAGGAGAGAAAAAAATTCTCCTTTACAATAGTCAGCCCCATCTGTGTGTAGAATTAATAATATTTTGAAGATACACAACAGGGGAGAAAAGTCTCTTTGTCAGCAAGCAGACTGAGAAAGCTCAAGTGAATGTAAAACTTACAGAATTATTTCATTAGGGTGTTTTCTTCTTACAGTTCTAGACTAAAAAAAGGAGAAAGATTAAAATTATTGTGTGTCTTCTGGAAGATACAGAGAGCTGTAAGAGTTATAATCATTGCAAAATAATTTAAAGATGAGTTTAATATTTTGTAAAACATTTTCAACTTTTAATATATACTTCGGTTAAACATACCTTGAGAGCTCCAGTGCCTAAATTCTTCAATAACGGAAGTGTGATTTAACCCCAGTATTGGAGAAACCTACAAAAATAGCCTGAAAGAATATGTATTTGTCACCATTGTCTTCAGGCGGCCTTTAGGTCTGTTCTTTGACAAATTCTGTAATTGACTCCTCCTGTTCCCCATCTCAAGACAGGTGAGGGAGAGGTGAAGTCAGGCTGATGAGTAACTCCAGTACAGTCAGGAAACTATTTCAGAGGCTGCAAGTGTTGTTACAGAGGTCTGTTCTTTATGAACTCTCCATGAAGAGCATAATAAAATTTTAAGGTTGCTGGTTCCCTCAGTTATTGCACACTGAGTATCTCCCTGAAGAGATTAAAAAAAAAACCAAACCAAACAAACAAACAAAAGAAACGCTGAAGATTAGAGGTACCTGGCAGCCCTTGTCTTATTCTACCAACTTTCAGAAACTTAGAAATTCCACAAATGGTAGGCTTGGACTACAGTTCTAACTTTTAGGCAGAGACTTTGCCCAGAGACAGCAAGAAGGTTTGTACCACAACTGGAAGGAGAAATAGAAAACAGGCTCCTGATAGGTAAATCAGTGGTTCACTTTAAGTCTCTCCTCCCAGGGTATGGTTCTGTTTCCTGGGGTGATGCTCCATCTGGTGGTGAATGAGTAAAGAATGTTACCACAGTGCAATTTTACATCAGGTACTACTTGAGGCTTTTAATGTTAAGCAAAAAAAAATTTAGGCAAATATGGAACAAATTTGCCCATCCTAGTATAGGTAGGAGTGCTTCTTTTCTCTAGTGCATTTCATGCTCATGTTTCACCACTGATTGTATTGGGGAGCTCTAGTTCCATGGCTAAAAGTCAAGGAATTTACATCCTCTGCAAGTGCTACAGACATGGTTAGGTTCACCTGAGAATGCTTTGCTGTTACCATGAGCTGTGTCAGAAGAATATTTACAATAAAGAAACGAAGCAACTTTTTAAAAACAAATAAACAAATTAACCCCTGCATAATTAGAATTTTGACTACTTGCCATGAATTTTTCATCTGTTTCTGTATAAGCCTGCAGCAATATATGCACTTTGTCGCTTCCTGTATTTTACATTTTTCTGTGGGCATGGAGGTGAGGTGAGGGCAGCAGGTAGGGCCCTTGTGAAAAGAATCCCCACTCTAACAATTTCTGTTGGCTTGGAAAGGAGAACAATTGGGAAAATGTCCCAAAATGGAGGGAAATATATCTACCCCTGTCATAGTTAAGAGTTTGGCACAGAATGGTATGTTTAGCCTCAAAGCCTAATGATTAGCAGACAGTATTTTATTTGTTTTTTTACAGGTTTTGTTTAAAACCTGAACTCCCTAGTATCTAGAAACTGGGAATGGGAAAAATACTCCAAATGCAGGAGGATCATTACAAAATAATTTATATTACATCTAGGTTGTTATTATTACAGGCACTACACCTCTGGCCATAGCTGGGGAAAGGAATTTTAGAATTTTGTATGTGGAGGAAATAAAGGATATATATACATACATATATAACATATATATATATATATACACACACATATATATAATATATATCTATGTTATATATATATATATATTAAAGGCAAAGTAGATGAATGTTTGTGTCTTTGTTTCTCCTCAGCTTTATTCCTATAATCCCGTTCTCCCATTTTAAAACCACAGTGTTGAGGTAAAAGGTATTGTTGGGAGACAGGTTAGAAGACCCTTTAATGTTTCTTACATTCAATTTCCTTAGACAAACAATGCCTGTTTCCTCAAGCATCCTAACTTGTGATCATATGATAGCATCTCACAGAGCTAATGAAACTTGCCCACCATAATCCTATGCTTCAAAGCTGAGAAAAAAAAAGCACTTATGCTTGAGAAGCACAATCTGGCCATCCACACCTGTAGAAATGAATCAGTTCCTACTTTCACAGCAGTTGTGAAAGGCAAAATACTGATACTGAAGGGGGATGGTGTCTTCCCTCTGTGAGTTTCTGATCTGTAAGCTCAGCCCCAGCAGGAAGGAGAAGTAATTTACAATGATGCTCTCAGCATGTGCCACGTTCAGTGAGCTCAGAGACAACACCTGCTGAACCCACAATGGCTACAGCATGGAGAGAAGTTCTTAATCTACACTACTGAATTATTCAAACCCCATATAATTACATATTTTCATTTACAGCCTTAATGACTGGAGCTGGGGCAAGAGCAGCCACAGCACTCAGGCTGGACTTAGTGATCCCACCCACCTGGTCCAGTCTGGTGTGTCTGGCCTCCTGAAGCCCAAACAACAGTGCCAGCAGCATCTGGACTAACCGGAATGCAGCTTTGGGCAGAAGGACCTTGTTAGAACTAGAGGAGAGAAGACTGAGCAGCAGAATAACAGCCTGTGCCCAAACAGGGCCCTTGGGTTCAAACACCCTCAGTGCTATGACTCGTTCTTCACCAAACCATGTCTAGACAGTGAGGGCCATAGAAAGTTGCAATAAGGAGTAGTGACATGAGGATTATATCATAGAGGGCAGCTCTGGCCATCAGATGAGGACGTTACAGATAGTACCTCTTTTTTTACAAATAAATCACTCCTTTATTAATTAAATTGTGCTGATGGAGTGAGTCTGTTATGTCATGTAGTCACATATTCCCTAACTCCTGATGCCTTGCAATGGCCTATGAAGTGTTAATTACTTATTTCCACACCAGCCAGATGCTTCCTTAGAAGTGTGAGAAGCTGAGCAATGACCACTTCCAACTTCCATTTGGTCCCTCTTGCTTCTTCTGATCCACTTCTACCCCAGCTATGTGAGGCATCTGCCACCTGTGTGACAAAACTACCACATCCTACAGCAGAATTTGACAGGCCACACACAATGATCCTAATGACCCATTCAGATGAGGGAATTCAGCCTGGGCCTCTGCTAACTTCCCTCATTGCTGCTTCTCCACAAGCATTTGGCCTACAAATGTGTATTTAAGAAAATTAAGCATTTAGTCAAACAGGCAACCCAAATTTTTCAGGGCTTGGGTCTGTGCCATGGCTTCTAGGAAATAACCCTGAGCTTTGTTCCATAAATTACCTGGGGTAGAATTAGTTTTACTTTTGAAAAACTTTTCAGAAGTTCTTACACAGCTTTCCTGAGTTTCATCAGTCTGTTTTCCTCCTCTTCTGGGTCCCAGGTTGAGCTCATTCCTTTTATTCCTTGAGTCCCTCTGCTTTTATGCAAGGGAAGAGTCCATTTTAAGCTGAGGCAGAAATGACATAAGATGACATAGAGCAGGCTCAAAGGACTGAGTTTCCATTCTCAGGACAAGTGTACCTAAGGCTGACTTGACTTGATAAAGGACTCCTTAAAGGCTTTATTCCTCAGCCAGTGAAACCAGTAAAAACATTTATTTTCATGCCAGTAGTTTGGGAACAAATCTTAGTCCTTGGTTACAGAAAATAACTTTAAAAAGCAAGATCTATTGTTCAAAACAGTCCTTGTGATCAAGCTCATCTAGTGACCAGAAGGGCCAGCTGGAGCTCACCTATATACCTGGGCACATGTGGCTGAAGCCATCGTACTAGCAGAAACTGCACTTGTCATGAGAACCACTCAGACCACCCCAAAATCCTATGAATTCATGAGCAAATGTGACAGCCTTTGGTGCCAGTAACCTAGACAGCATTATTAGACACCCCACAACTGTTTCTAAGAGAAACAAGATTTTACTCGCTTATTAGTGAGAATAATTCTCCTAGCACAGATGAAGTTTACAAAGATTCCTCCTCATTACACTTTCATACAGAGAAAGTTAAAGACAGGTACTTGAAGATTAAGCTCAATAGTGTCTTACTGCCAAGGAGGGAAATAACTGCTGCACCATTTATATGAGTTGGGGACAGGAATATTGGTTGTCCACAAAATGGAAGAACTTACAGTGCAAGCATCAGCAGGAAAACCATCAGCATATTTGCAGTTGCCTGATCACCCTTCAAATGAGGTAAAGAAGGAAAAATCTACATTTAGTTTGTGTACAACACCCCAAAGCACCACACAAGTATGACACAGTGCTGCCATTTTTCATCTTGTAATTTTTTTCACTTTAAATGCAGTTTCAAAGAAGTATTTCTACATGGAACACTGATATCTTGCAGCAAGCACTTCAATTAAATAAACCAACATGCAGATTAGTAATTTTCATTGATTTTAATTTTAAATACTGTTCAAGAGTAATATAAAAGTTACTAGTTTGTCTATTTAGACTAGTCGTTGTTTGGGTTTTTCCCCTCCTCCCCTCTGAAAATCTTCAGTGGAATTACTTGATGCATCTTTCAGGTAACACTTTAGAAAGAATTCCAAATGACAGAATTTAAGCTTATGTTTTCCAAAAGAGAGGGTTCTGTGTCAGACGTCTCTGGAAGTTTTCATACCTAGAAAAATTAAAAAAAAAAAAATAACAGCTACTGCATATAAAACTGTATTTTTTTAAAAAAGGTACAAATAATTTAGTCTATGCAGAGAACATGATCAATTACATCTACTTCACACCAGGAAATTAGTAAATCCCAAATACATTTCCATATCTAGAATATTTGCAATTAGACTTGTGTATTTCACCAAGATGAATTTTGTTAAAGCAGTATCCCACAGGAGACTGACTCAAGTAAGTTAATTTAGATTGGATATGAGGAAAATTTTCTTCACTGAAGGGGTTGTCGAGCTGGAAGTGGTGGAGTCACCATCCTTGGTGGTGTTTAAAAGATGTGTGGATATGTTTGATTGGCCTTGGGTTTGTGGTGCACTTTGCAGCAGAAGGTGAATGGTTGGACTCCATCTTAAAGGTCTGTTCCAACCTAAAAAAGTCCATGAATTATAAGTGGCTGTTTTATGCATAACATTTTTTGGGCTAGGAAATCCAAGTCTGGGCACGTGGAAGTATGACTCTGTGTCTGGATGGTAATGTTTTAATAAAACCAAACAAGGAAATGTAATTCTCTAACACATCATGCAAACATATATGCACACATGCTGTCCTAATTTCACTTTCCATACTCACAAACCATAAACAAACTGAGCATCAGAATTCACTGTTGACACACAGTGAAGAAACAGACAAAAGAATACAATTTCTGTGCCTTTCTAAAAGAAAAAGAAAAACTAGAGAAGCCTATAGGCTTTGAGCCATAAAAGTTAAAACCCCCTTTTAATCTTCACAAACCCAAAATGTAAGGAATCAAAAGGTACTGCCAATGAAATAAAGGAAACCACAAAATGTTCTCCTATACCTCATAGCTATGTGAGAAAAGTGAGCTCAGTGAGAAAAGTGAGCTCAATGAGAAAAGACTGAAGGGTTTTAAACCAACTCAGCCTCACCCAGGCACAGACCAGTCACACCAGAGACCTACCCACCTAGAGTTTGTGCAGCTTGTAGTTACCTTCTAAACACAAGGCAGCTGCATCAAATTACACTCCCAAACAAAACATATGGCTCTCATCAACTGCTTGCATATTCATGAGATCCTACTAATGATAAAACTGTATTCAGATAGTCTCAAAGACTGATTTAAAAAGGGCTTAGGTTAATACTGCAGAGGCTAAATAAATAAGGCCAAACTGATAGGAAAGACATTTTCAGATAACCTGAAGGATTGCCTGCAGTTCACAATTTATCTCCAGACTACACAGGCTATCCCCAGACAGTTATTAAATCAGCCCCTGGAAAACAACTCCCAGAGGGACTTGTGTATTTACACTCTAGGATCTTGGTGACAGAACCAGGTCAGCAAGCAACATGATTTCATCACCTCTCACATATTTTAAAGCAAGGCAACTATGCTGGAACTACGTATAGGGAGAGACCAAATAAAACAAATAAGCACAAATTGACAAGTACCAGTGTGCTCTGTCCTCCCACAATTCCAGAGCATTTGCATTATCAGCAACACAGTGCAAATGCACGTATGTCAAAGGCAAAGAATATTTGAATGAACCAAAAAAGTTTCACTGGTTGCATAGCACTTTTCTAACAAAAAAACCCAAAACAACCTGACAGATAAATATAAAACCAGTGGGCAGGACCTCTCTATACTAGAAATAAACAACAACAATTTTAAACACTTCTGCATCATCTCACTGAATAGCACGACAATAGTTCAGTGCTTAGAAATGATGGTCTAATGCCTAGAAAAAAAGAACATTTGTTACCAGAGATAACTGCCCTTACCATTTCAGAACTACATTTGCAGGAATGAAAGCTTCAGAAGGATTTGGGGTCATCTGTGCCTGAGTAACAGCAAATGAGGAAGCAAAATTATAGAAGTTATCCAACATCTTCTGAGTGAACTGAAAAAAAAAAGAAGAGATATTTTAAGGAAGTTCTTTCTACTTTTTGAATATTTGTGTTAAAGTTAACAGATATACAGCTCCTACATGAAGTAATTTTAGTACTGTCATCTAAAACACAATGGGAAAGTGAATGGAGTAGGTCCAGAGACAAAGATCAAAACAACCTAAGCTTTAGTCTCGCCCTCAGTTCCATCTGGCATCCAGAAATCATTTCAAGAATCTTCACTTGCCCTCTCCCTGCTCAATTTCATCCAACTGGACAAACAGCTTTGGGGAGAACATTTTCTGTTTGTGACAAAGAAGTGATGCAGGGACAAGAGCTGTCCCTGTCCTCCAAACTGAATAATCAGAAGAACTCCAGACTGGGCCAAAGCTGCCAATCCAGCTCCAAGAAAAACACTTGTTAAACTATTGGACAAGTCTGCAATCTATTTACAACTCATCAGATTCCAGTGACAGGGCAATTTCCTTTAGCATTCCCCACAGAAGGGCTGCTGTCCTGGCATCTCTTACTATGAGAGCTTGTGGGGAAAACTTCTAAAGGATGCACAGGGCACTCCTAAACTGTAGGACTGGGAAAGAAAGGAGTGAAAGAGAGGCCAAGAAACAGCAAGCCCTGTGTGCAGAGGATGAGGCTGTAGGACATTCCCAGCCAGTCCACAAATATACAAGTCTACAGTACCTCCTTATTTCCTCTATTTTTTTTTTTAAGTTGTGCCTTGTTTTGATGGGAGAGCAAGGAATTTTCATATAGAAAATTTCATAGACAGTGAAATGATGCAGGAAAACAGAGTCTGAGTTAATAAATGCAGTCTTGTGCTCCCCTGAGACAAAAGGAGCAGAAGAAATTATATCCCAGAACCTTACCCTCCATCTCACCCACTCACATGCAGAACTCTATGGTTTTGTCCTACTTCTTTTTCATATGTAAGTTAATATACATAAAAAAGACATTCAATCATAAATCTTCATAAAACTTACTAAAAATGTTATAGGAGAGCAACGTAACTCAGGGTAGCAATAGATGATTTTGCCATTAAAAAAATACTTTTATTGCTATGATGTAGCAGTTCCAAAGAGCTGATGTCAAATATTCAATTAAAGCCATTAGTTACTCACAAATATGCTCCCAGTCATGTATGCCCTTCCTCTGCACCCTACTCCCTCACAGGTTTCCTTCCACTTTACCTCACACATTTTCTCTGTAGGAGTAAGTGTGCTTTACCCTTTGGGTCAACTGCATTCCTTGAAGGCAATTACAATTTCAGTTAAGATGCTCAGAGTTAGATGCTGTTTTTTTTTAACAGAAAACTGAAAATAACATTTGTAAAAATGTTATGCAATCATGAGGTAGCTTTTATTTTTCTTTAAATACTACTGCCAGAAAAATCCACAAGCTGCCTTGCAAATGACCTGACGTGGCACATTATTCCTCCTAACTTAACTACTGCTATAATAAAAATTGGTGGAATTAGAAATATTATTTAGGTGTCCTTTGCCCCTAACAGGTCCAGAAAAGCTCAATAAACTGTACTATAAAAAAACAGCTGTTGGTCAACTCCTAGTCATGGTAACTTTCTGCAAGAAACATTAATTATTCGGAGCTACAATGTATATAAACTGCCAAAGAACATCAGCTACAGTATTGGGATTACTGTTCAATTACCAGTCTTCCTCAGCAAGCACCTGGAAGGAAAGTGAGAATGCAAAAGAGGCCTGAAGAAAAGCCTCACCAACTGCTGAGATGTGCCAGAGCCATCAGTGTTAGGGCAATCAAGACCCACTATGCAGATCTAGCTTGCCTTGGACTGCTGTTAGTCTGCCAACTAACTATCAGAGCTGGTTGAGATTTCCAGAAGTTCAAACTAATGGACAGGCTGGGTTAAAAAATGGCACATATTGTAGCCCAAGGCCTGATCCACGGAGAAGGCACAGGGGAAAAACAAATAAAAATCTTTCTGTGGGAAAGGGCACAGTTCTGTAGCTCTGCAGACCTACATCAGAAGGATTTCTCCAGGGAAAGTGGTACACCTGAATATCTCTTTGTATCCATGCCCACATTTGCCTTAACTTGTGAATAATTTTTGACCATCCCTGCAAGTCTACGTGCTGAAGTTTCAGCACCTACAAATCACCCCAAATCCACTCTCTCTTATATGTATTTAGTCACAGCTGTTCCTGTAAGAAGTATCATAAATAATTTTACAGTAGAGTGACACTGACACAAGTGAATCTCTTGGCCTCATGTCACTGAGCATGCAAATTCCAATCTTTTACAGGAGACAGTCTTTCAGTGTAAGACAAAGCAATTTCATAGTATCAAAGGATCCAACTAAATGACTTGACAATTATTAGGTTGGTTGCAATCCTACTGCCACCCTCAGCAGTATCCCCAACCCAGTCCCCAATCAGTGCTTCAGAGGCTCAATTCTTGAGACTTCCACAGAACAGAGAATTTCTGAAAACGGAATGTCCAGGCTACCTCTGTGAATGAATCTACTGATGACACAGCAGCACTTGCAACAGGAGTCTGCTGGGCCAGGTTCTCCAGCAGTTCCACTGAGATTCCAATCTGAGCCACTGTTGGCGTCTGTGGGAGGTTCATGGCACCAAAGGGATGTTGACTTCCCTTCCCTGAAAGCACCACGAACAGCACACGTTAGGTTTGGCACACGTGGAAAGGCTGTGTAACTGAAACCACCGTGTTTCTCCTGCAGGAGGTATTCCCCAGCTCCCACCAGAGGGATCGCCCTGTCTCAGGAAATACAGAAAAACCACAGTCCAAGCATAGGCACGAGTACACACAAGCACAACAGAGAAACAGTGTACATTTAAAAAGCACAACAGATCATAAGGAAATTTCTAAAATACAGAGAAACATGACTTTACAGCTCCCTATGAAGTAAATGGATTCAAGAGGGAATATGATCAGTGAGTGAAAGACAGCAGAACATTTCCCTAAAGGAACCAAACTTTTAATTCACATTTTGGCAATTATAGATTAACAGGAAATATGCAGCACTGGTGCAGTTGTTTGATTCACTCATTAAAGCCAGGTTCTAGTGAACCTGCTCTGAAAAAGTAGAGAGCACTAGTTTATGATCCCTCTGACTCAGGGAGGGCTGAGCAGCCCCAGGTCTCAGGTCTCATCTGAATTGCTAAAACCCACCAAAAGCAGCAAAGGTCAAAGGAATTGTCATGGAACAGAAAGGCCTCTCATTTTGCAAATGCCACAAAGAAAACAAGGAACCACCCCCAAACTGCATGCCACAAACTCAGGCATCATCCCAGCCCTCTGCCCTTACTTCTGACCTTTCTCAACCCATACTTTCAGTTCCAGCTTCAGCCAAGGTCTCTGCAAACAAGGACAGACACTCAGAGTCACTTAAATCATGTACTCTTTTGTCAGCATCTCTAAAGGAAAATGCAGGAAAAGGTCTGTGGGACTGCAATGCTATCAGTAAACAAACACTAATACTGCACCTGTGTTTGTGGGAACACAACAGTCAGGTACCCTCTTAACACAGAGGCAATATTTCAGCAGCACCCTCTGGCCTCTTACTAGCAGGAGAAAGCAATGCTAATCAAGAGCTGTCCTGGAGACCAGTCAGCACAATCTTGAGCTTCAGGAAAGGCTAATGGAGATCAAAAGCACCATCTGACCTAGTCAAAAACTCAGCCAGCAAAAAGTCTGACAAGTTGAACTGAGATCAAGACTGAAGACCTCAGGAACGCAACCATTTCTCTGTAGAGACACAAGGCACAAAGAGGCAAACAGCCAACCCATACAGAAAGTACACTCACAAACTCAGCACTCTTTTCAACTGAAGCAAAGTGCTACTCCTCACTCCAGATCCTAAAACTGCAATACAATGCTAAATATTACTTTAACATAACTAAGAAGAGAGCTCATCTCCTGAAACGCTATTTAGAACCTCTTGAGAAACACCATTGCTCTATGATCTCAGCATCTGCTGTCGATAAATGCTTGCTTGATACAAACTATCAGAAACCAAGTATCAAATTCAGTATTAAAACACACCAATAGTAACAGAGCTGGTACATGTTTTGCATCTTGTAACATCTTCAGCCAAGAAGCTGATATTTAAACAAAAATGTAACATCCTCAAGGAACAGGTTCTATTACAATGCGTGATTACTTTAGACAGTCATGATCCAGGCAATAAAACACATTCATTCTATTCACTTTCCATGAACTCCCACAGAACCAGGGCCTTGGGAAGATGCCTGACTAAAAGTGTGAAATAAAAGCATCCATTGCCATCCTTACACCAGTAGAAATACACTCCATGTTTTCCATGCTTGGCTCTTGCAATTAGCATTCCAAACCTTACAAATGCAGAGAATGTTAATCAGTAGTGAAACACAAGCTCAGGTTTTTGCATTCAGACCCTACACTCTCCAACACATTACATCAGCAGAGCAACTGCTATCAGAAAAGTACTTTTTCCACCCATTTCTTTCCCTTCATTGGGGGAATTCCATTCCTTAATTCAATGATTGAGCCCTCATTACCTTTCAGCCCAATCACAACAAAACCCTTACCCACTTGTAGGCTTCAAATGCAGACATCATATTAGAGCACAGACAGCATCACAGCAGAAAAGCCTGTCACAGAAAAGGCTCTGCTGTAACTCTTATCCCACCTGTGAACATACTTCCAGTAAGGGTGCAAAGTACAAGTCCAAAGTTTGTTTTCTATTTCTACCACACCTTCAGGCACAACTGAAAACCAAAAAACCTTACCATTCCAAGGCAGGGAGTATTTCTAAGCCCCTTCTTTATGTGCAAATAAATGAAACTCTGCTTCATAGGGAGCTGACAAGGACACACCTTTGGTCCTCACAACCAGGTATTAAACCCAAAATGCAGAGTTCAAGTATCAGTAATGTCTCTCAATGATTCCAGCTCTCTGTTAGGTAGTCTTCTCCACCTTAGAATTGTTTATGGCCACAAAAACTTAGACTGTGTAGCTTAGACTGAGTCCACAGTCAGAGCTAGGCTGCAGACAATGGGAATGGCAGAGCTCTCTGCTGCTCAAGCACAGCAGCAAATCAAGCACAGCAGTGCCTAAAGGCACTGCAAACGTGTTCAAGTATGTCACTGAGTTCTTCCTTGAGAGCAGCCCTCACTGGGAAATTATGGCTAATCGTGCAAAAAGCACCTGAAAATGCATTTTCCTCCAAAGCTGTCCAAGAGCACACACCAGTGAGTCTTCTGAGCGTGAGAAGCATGCCAAAAGCACTGGTGATATGCTTTACTGTTTGCACTGCGCAGCTTTGGGATACACAAAATCACATCCCCCCAAATCCTTTCTGCAGTTGCTCCCTCTTCTGGAGAAAGCCCAAATTTTTGAGGAATGCATATGATCAGAATTCATTTTGCTCTCTGCAGCTTGAGAGCCCTTATCTCAACCATACTGCCACATGCAGCACTGAATCAAAAGAAAGCATGCCACGTTATGAAAAAATACATTTTAGCAGAGAAACCTCAATGTTTAATTCAACAGTTTCAAGTTAAAGATGCAGACTACATCCAAGGCCACAAAAGATGTGTACTACTTTATCAGTGTGCAACACTTTAAGCTGTTTGACTGATGTATCTGTCTCTTCCACATGACAAAGGTGTGCCATTGGAATGTCTCATCATTTTTATAATGCACACAGCAAACCCCTCATGTATTTAGGAATATACATGTACACACAGACCCACCTCCCCCTTCCCCCCTTCCCACCCCACTCCATGTACCAAAAGCACTAAAACATTTGGAAAGATGCTTTCCAATGAGGACACCTTCTATTGGACAATCCTATAGAGCAATTGCTCCTGGCTGGGCAGTGCCAGCTGTCAGAAATCACTGCCAGGCTCTACTCCCTGCAAAACCTGTCTGAGCTACAAAGAATACAACCGGTCAGCAGAGGAAGCTGAAAGAAAATGCTGCTGGCATGTCTAGACAAACGCCTAAAAACATGGCAGGGAAGTCATAGGATCATTTTTCCTCTATGCAGAGGACAAAAACACGTCAAGTCTGCCTAAAAGAATTTCCAGATCAACAACACACAAGAGAAGACAAGAGAGAAATTTCACAAGGAACAGTAACACACAGACAGACTTCCATGAAGCTGACAGGCTGCCTCTAGTACATCTGCTCAAACTATCTGAAAACACAGAGTGTGCTGCCTTTTTAAGCAGCGTTTGTTCCAAGCAGCGTTCACACATTTATCCCTTACACATTCAGGAACACATCTGTTGCACCGATTGCTATGTTCTACCAGTCTTACCAGATTTCAGACCAGAAATTTTGAAGATGGCACTTGGCTTCTCATTAGTGACAAACCCCAGCAGCTGCCACACTGCCATCCCACTCTGGTCTGGGTAACAAAAATAGACAGATCCTCCCATTCCATCTGGAAATGGTATAGTTCCCAGCATGAAGACCACTACATGGTTGATGTTTTCATAGTCTGGTAAATCAAATACAAATTTGTCTTCAGCCACTTGTTGGGGTGCAGCTTGTACCTAAAGAGAACAAAACTTGTATTAGTATTAACGTGTTTTTTATCTTCATCTGTCTGTGAATTTCCTTTTACAGAAATACACCTAAAAGTGGTACATAACAAAAAGTGAGGAACGTACTAGCCTAAAGAGCAAATAGCCAGATAAAAGTCAAACACAGCAGAAGAACAACTGCAAAAAATATTACCAGAAAGACACAACAGTCTTGTTCTACCTGCACTGAACACATATCCCACCCGGGACTACAGGATGAGAATACCTTCGCTCCCCATGTGCGTAGGAGGAAAATAGGGTGCAGAAGAGGTTGCCAAGTCACTAAGAAGTGGCTGTTGACCACCTGGCTGGCACAACCCCAGGATCATGGAAACCTGTTCACATAGGAAATACAATAGACCTTGAGAAAGGCAGCAGAAGGATGGCTGAATGCCAGAGCAAAAGATACCCTCCTGTTTACCCGAGATGCCACATCCTTGCAGCCAAGGCACAATCTAGCCTTAAAAAGCTTCTTTTAAGCTCCCAGCTTGTCTCTGAGGAGACAACATTGCCAGGGGGATGGCAAGCGCCTCCCGGCAAGGACGCTCGACAAGGCAGCTGCCCGTGGGGACGGGGGGCAGGGGCCAGCCGAGCGCCGGGCAGGCGGGGCCCCTGCCTGCGGCCCGGGGGGCCCGAGGGCCCTGCGGCAGCTCCACCCCGCCCCCGAGCGGGTTGAGGGCCCCGCCCGGGCCCGGGCAGCGCTCACCAGCCTGCCCGCCACCAGGCAGCCGAACATGGCGGCGGCCGGCGAACCCCCTCAGACGCCGCGCTACTCCCGAGCCTCCATGAGCGCCGGCCCCGGAAAGTCAACCCGCCCCCGCTCACCC
>VYXF01009765.1:242388-263607 GCA_013397295.1 Polioptila caerulea
TTTTTTTTTTTTAATTTAAACCTAATTATTTACTATTTATCTAGACTTGTGGAGCTTTCTGTGCAATGACAGCAGCAGAGCCATTGCTGCCCCCCTGGCATAAGCTAATCTCAGCCTGGTATGAAGTTGCTCTGGAACTTACCTGTGACACAGATGTTCACTTGCATCCCACTAAGATCCATGCTTTAAC
Source organism: Polioptila caerulea (assembly GCA_013397295.1). Lineage (NCBI taxonomy): Eukaryota > Metazoa > Chordata > Aves > Passeriformes > Certhiidae > Polioptila > Polioptila caerulea. Next base: position 242,579 of record VYXF01009765.1, read on the forward strand.
ACCATTTAGGTAAAAGAAGGTCAACAGGCACATTCCCTCTGTGCAGTAAGGGAAGGTATTTTTCTATTCAGTAGTAACAGATAGTGGCACGACACAGAAAACAGTTATTTGTAGAGAACCTCTGAGAAGAAATTTCTGTTCCTGGGTGAGGAAAAGGCAGGAGTAAGAGGTAGAAACCTCAGGCAAGTAGAGTCCAGACTGACACCAAACTTCACCCATACAGAGGAGGGTGGTGTGCCAGAATATGTGCTGGAATCCCACCTGAACACAGACCAGAAGCATCTACACGTGTCTCAACATGGGTGCAGCAAGATGTGGATGCTGGATGAGCAAGAATTGTGAAAAGTAGCTTTTTTCCTGAATAAAGAGTAATTTTCTTGTACTTCTTTACGCATTAGTCACAGTTGCAAAAGCAGCAATAGCTTGTAAAATATTCATGGTTAGGATGGTGGGGAGTTTGTAGTTCTCCTTTCCTCTTTTTCTGGACACCTTTTTCTCTTTGTTTGCCAGTGTATTTTTCTGCTGTCTGTCTAGTCTCCAGGCCATTAAGAATTTCATGAATTTAGGTAATTTGCATGTTTTCCAGCCTGAGGAGTTGTAGCCTGCATAGTCACTTACTGTGCAGAAGTTGTTATGTATTTTTCTATCATTCTTGTCATTTCTTGGTCCATTTTCCCCAGATTTGCTGCAGGGGAGCAGTCATTCCTGCAGCCAGTTCTAGCTGTCAGCAGTCAGGAAGGCACTGGGCAGATCTACCCACAGGTGCACATCTCTCCCATTTTGGGAAGGTGGTAAATCTCTTGTTTTTAGCTGTGTAAGATCAGATGATACATGAGAATGAACTCTTGACCTGTTTCCCTGACTTAGCAAGCCTGGGATATTTCAAGAATTGTTTTCTCTGTGTAGCTGAGGAATCTTAGAGCTCACCTTCTTGAGAGCATGGCTGAGGCTGCTGTTGGGTGCCAAGAATGTGCTGAGGGTGTTTGGGATAGTGGCCATGTGTGATAAGAAGGACAGGATTTTGTAATGGTGAAGAAGGAGCTGCCTCATGGGACAGAGGAGGAACGAGGCTAAATGGAGCATGCAGGAATGTGATGTCAAGTGGTTCAGGGTCAGTGACTCTCAGGTCACTTCAGAGACTTTAATTGTCTTTGTGCTGAGCAGTGGCCTGCATTTGTTGTGTAGCTGCTTTTGTCAGTGCTGTTGATCCATAAGTGTTAATCTTCTCCTTTTTGAAGTCAGGGAGCATTTTGTTTACAGAAATGGTGATAGGAAAAAGTTACCAGATAGATCTACAGAGGTTGAATATTTACTTGGAGACTGGAAAAAAAAGCCAAAGTGCCCAACTTAACTGCAGACTAGTTATGCTTTTTCGAGTGTGTTCAAATAACAGCATAAAGCAATCAAAATCTGGAGACAGTGAACACAGGTGCAATTAGTGGCACTGTTTTATATTAAAAGATTTTAATTTGCATTACAATTTTCCACTATTATGACCCTTGCTTACCTGCTTCTCAACTTTTCCAAAGTTTAACCGCTAGAACTAAAGTTCTTTTCATTAAGAGTTTCAGCCAGAATGTTTTTGTTGCATTTCCAAAACATGAGTCAAAAAATGCATTGTTTTACTCAAGGTAAAAAATTAAAATTTGGACGACCTGTTCTTTCAGGAGCCCTAATTCCCTCATGATGTAAGAGGAGAGACTTGCAAGTAGCTGGCAGGTGGACTTGAGTCAGAAAAAGTGCTTTGAAAATAAGCTCACCTGTATCTAGATATGAAATGTATGGAGAATCTCAGTTTGTACATGCTCAGGAGAAATTTGTGTAGCACCACAGCTTCCATCCGTGCTGAGCAAGTCTCACTGAGGCTGCAGAAGTTTTGTCTGTAGCTGCCTCTAGGTTGAGCACCAAGGCAGGAGGAGAGTATTGAGCACTTCTTACCCAACCCAATAGCCTGAGGGAAGTACCTAAAATAAAAACAGGTTCCTTCTGTTCTTTCTAGACAGTGGCTCCTCTAAACTGTCCTCTGGAAGAGCTTCTTTGTTGCCAATAATTAGAGAAGACATCTTGCCAGTTGGGCCGTTTAACTGAGGAGCCTCAGTTAGATGGGAGTTTAAGTGGGAGGAATCCAGTCTCTGGCTCACCGTGCTGGTGTTCAGGTGTGATAGGAGGTACAAGGGAGGAAAGGAGGAGTAGTGAAGATGGGGGAGGGCATACAGCAATAGGTTGCAGCAGAGGGCAGGAAGGAGGAAGAATACACTTTACTTTTCAGTAGTGCTGATTTTTTTGAGATTTGGAAAATGGTTTTAAAACCCCCAGGGCAACTGAAAGAAATGATGGCTGGTTTGGTTGCAAAAATGTGCCTGGTATATTGACCTTGCATGACCGACCTGTTCTTTGCCAGTGGTAGAGAGGAAATTGGTTTCTATACTGTGAATTTTACTTCACTTACTGCAACCTTGAGGCCTCTGTTAGTGTTATCAGGCAGTGCCTGACTGTGGTTCTGTGAGAGCTTTAGCTGTGACAAAATGTTTGTAGACTATAGGAGATCATGTAACCTTTTCCCCAGATGACTTTTTGGCACTTGAGTTCCATGGATGTCTTACTAGTCTTTGCTGTATTTAAGGTCTCTGAATCTTTATGGAGAGAATTATTTTGTACATGCTGAGACTGAATTTACATTTTTTAAGTGAATGACACTTTATTACCAGCAGATGGTGATAAAATACCAGGGTTTGGCATTTTTAAAAACCACTGTTCTTGTCAGACGTTGAGACTGTCTCTGGTTGTATCTCCGCTGAAGAGCTGCTCTGTTCATTTTAAACCCTAATCAGGATGAAACAGTTCATGAATATATTAATGATATGTCATTAACTGGCAGGCAGGGAACTGTACTTTCAGGATCAAAACTAGTAATGGAACAGATAAACCAAATAATCCCAAGGACTATCAGTCTCCCGCATGCCACACACACACACGGATACATGCCCCCAAGACTTGGGGTACAAGAAAACCAACCTTTTTTTTTTTTGCCATCTGCATTTGGAATTTAAGATCAACTTCACAGCAAAATAATTTTTTGTAGATCACTATGTAAGGATTTTTTGGAAGACATTTCTGTTTGGTTATGTAAAATCTCATTAGAGACCGACCCTGTTTGAGTGTCTCTCCAAGCATGTCTTAACCACTTCAAACAAGTGGCAAGACAAGTCTGGCTTCCCTAAAGTTATCAGTTTAATTCTCTTTTATCTAAGGTTGGTCTAGCTCCTTTTTGTAGGCATGAATAAAAAGAAACTAGCATTCAACTTCTTAAGGAAAAAGTTTCAATTGATTTATAGCATAAGCAGGACATTTATTTTCTGAACTTTATTGATGAATGTTAACAAATTTATTGTCCAAGCATAGCTTTCTAGGTCCAGCTGTGCTAGCTCCATAGGTTTGTGTCTTCTGCTTAACTGTACATGTTAGTCACTCCTCATGTTAAAGCGTTTTGCTTCTTCAGGTTGCTTGCTAAGTATTCCCCAGACTGTTTTAGGCATAATAATCTGGATTAGTTTAAACAGATTCAGTATTAGATCTCCTAACTGGAGATACTGTGAGTGAAACAGTGGGCACAAGAGACACAGGACAAAGTGACAGTCCAGCTTCAGGTGGTGGTGTTGATCTACAGCATTTATGGAGGCTCCTCACCCTTAGTTTTTGCTTGCACTGTCCTGTCATCTACAGCTCATTAAACTCTGTTTCTCAGTTTTTTGTGATGGCCAATCCATGGTGTTCCCCTTATAAGAGTATTCACAAGAGCCAGCAGATCTTCGGTGCCTGGGATCCTCTGAAGATGGGCAAGGCATGGCTCACTCCCAGTGAAGAAACTGCTTCTGTAGGAGCAGGGGCTTTCTACCATGTGTGCTGTTGGTGTTGCTATTCTGTGGGCAAAACTGCCCTGTTTTTCTTAAACTCTGAAAGAAATGGATAGGAAATTCTACACCCCGATGGCTGAGTTCACTGCTGGTGTTGGGAGAGGGTGAGAAGAGTATGCAGCTACGTGAAGGTGAGGTGTGAACTGGTCTTGAGGGTTGTTCACAGGACTGCAGGTGGTTGACTTTGCTTGTCTTGGTCTGTTGCAACTTGACATTGAGACATCATAGCTGAGCATTTCTGAACTCGTTCTGTCCCAGGTGAGAAGGTAACCTCCTTGTGTTTCACTTCACAGCGTGCAGTCAGATGGACCAAGAGAGCTCAGGTAACACGTACCAGCTTTCTGGCTTGCTGTGTGTGGAATGGACTAAGCTTTGTCATTGTGCTCTTAGTAGTTGATTGCACAGGTTATTAACTCCTGCTCTTAGAAACTATAGTAAACCCTTCATCATACCTGACTATATTTTGCTTCCCCGTGCAGAATGGAGAACCTTTCTGCATAGTCATTTAGCTAAGCTTTGAGTCCTCAGCTTTGCTGACATCCCTCTCACTACTGTTTTTCTGGTTCTCACTTATGACTACAGACAGCTGGTGGTTTCAAAACTTTCCAAGTGCTTTTTGTTCAGTCTTATCTCACTAAATACAATGGGGGTAAGATTAGTGTCAGCTTAAGCCAAGGTGCACTTGGATTCAGGATCTGTGCTTGCTGTTTGTGTTTCATTCCATTCCATTCTTTCCATTCTTTCATGGAATACTTCCATGAAAGACAGGTGTGACTAGAAGCACCACCTACTCTCATTATCATGCTAATGAATCAGCTTTATACAATACATGTACTCCTATCTTTGCAAGCAGATGTGGCACAAGGGGAGTGTTTTATTCAACCCCAAAGAACTTTTTTTAAGAAGGGAACTTGCTTTTTTGAGTGGGTTACAACTTACCAGTGAAAATATAGAATATAACCCTTTCTTTGTGAAAGCAGTCTAATAAAGTTCTGACAGGGTTACAGGATTTCCACGTTTAAAGACTTGATCCACAGTAACTCTGCCTATCTGCTAATTAAAAATGTGCATTAGAAATGTGGTTAGCCTTGGCTTCCAGGATTTGGGAAAACATACTGAGATACATGATCCATCCTGAGACACCCAGAAATTCTTCAATTCCTAGTAAGCTCAAAGGCCATTATGGTACCCAGCAACCCTTGGATGGAAGTCTGGAAAAACATCAAGGAAAAAAAGAATTTTTTTTTTCCTTTGTGAAACCTTATTTGCATTTCAGACAAGCCAAGCAGAACAGACTAATGCTTCCTACACAGTGGTGGAGAAAGGTCATATTGCTGAAGGATGGGTAGAAAATATTACACATCTGTAGGCACTGGCTTCAATGAAATGTAGTTGTTTCCATCAGGGGAGGTTATTCTCCATATTTTCCCAAGCTTCCTTTTGAAAATTAGTGCTTGTGCTTCTGGGGAGCTTTGTGAACTAAAAATCTGCACTACCACAGTGCTCATTAAACAGTTTGGTTGGTATTTGTGTACTGGACACAGAAAGAATCAGCCTGAGTTCAGAATTACTTTCAGTTTTGCAGCCAAATAGTGCATCTCTCCTGTGAAGACACTTTGATTACTTTCTAGTTCTCTTTTCTTGTATTCCAGCCAATCCTGATGAACAATCCCTCAGAGCTCACTATAACTCAGCTCTGTTTTAAACTGTGGGTCTGTATTTCAAATACAACCGATGTTGTTTAAGAATTTGCATGCATCAGTCCACTGGGAGAGATGGACAGTCTCACCCAGCCAGCATTTATAAGCTCTCTTGGGAAGAAGTGATGCTTTTTCTCCCTCATCTGACAAATCCTTGTCCTGTCAAAGATGCTGTAATTGATCTTTGTCATTGAATTCAATAATGTCCAAATTTACAGATCTACCTTGTTTCAGGCTAATGCAGATAAATGAGGTTCATGGTAAAATATTGACTTTTACTTGGCACCTATGCACTTCAGCACTTTATGCGTTTGATTAACATACAAGCAAGGCTGTAAAATCAAATAAATGAATGCAAGGAGTAATGTTTTATTCCCTTTAAATGATATATGAGACATAACTATTTATAGCAAGGGGTTGGGAGAGAAATGTAAAGCTAAGCCAAATCTAGGAATGCTGATACAGGAGGTTCAGTGAAAAATTGATATTTGTATGAGGAAACTTCTGTAGGGAAAGTCAGAACACCATGTAGTGGTGTAGAGCTCATTTATTTGTGCTTTGATCATGGTTTCTGCTCAGTGCAGCCAAACATTACATAAGAAGCATTTTTAAAAAATAAGGCACATGTTTTTAATGCTCAGTTACTGGAATTCCTTGCTAGGGACTGTGATAGATCATTTATATGGAAGTCTTTAAAGCAAGATTTTATACTTCTCTGCAGACAGTGCTGCAGCTGAGCCGTGAATGCTGGACTTACTAAAGAAACTCCTCCAGCAGGTGATCATTATGCAGGAGCCCAGGCTGGATGCTCGTGCTGGTCTCTGTATGGATGTGAAGCACTGAAATTAGAGAATGCTTATTATGCAAATGCTGTGATGAGTTCAAGCTACTAAGAACTACCAGATATTTTAATAATTCAAGTGAGAATGTCCTCAGAGAAATGATTCCCTTGAAAAAGTGTTTATCCACTGCAAGGGAAACTGCTCAGATCTCACTGAACCCACAGAGCCAAGGGAATTTTCAAACTGTCTCACTTGAGCACAGCAAAAATACTGACTCATTTCAGACTTATTCCCTCACTATGCAAAATGCATATGCATAGTGATCCATGAAAAATACAAATAGGCAGATCCTTAAAGGATGTAAATCACAAAAGCTCTATCAAGGGAAAATCTTTAACAGATGAGAAGGTTGCTGCATCTCTGAGAATGCTGCATATGAAACATTATTTCTCCACAAATAATGAGGGCAATACAGTAATGTGAAAAGTGTGACCAATGTAAACACCTACCATTTGTCTGCTCTCCTTGCTGTCAGAATCACTGGGGATTTAGACAGGAACCACAGAACCTCCTTCAGCTTTCTTTTGAAGAGAGGAAGGTTTTCAGTACGGATGCATTGGAAAATGGTTGAATGGGGAACACGAGCAGAGCAGTTTTCCTGCTAGAGCAATCTGGAACTAGATCACTATTGGGTACTCTGATTTCAGACTGAGCATTCTTTCATTGCAGATAGCTTGCTCCCAGGACAGAATCAATTTTCAGGAATAGGAACTTTTATTTTGGAATAAGGAGTCCACAAGGGAAGATACTGCAGAAGAGCAGTCATCCACCTTGTATTTTGGCTGGCCTGTTTTTACAGAGCGTCGGAAAACTGAAACAAAATGCTGGAGTGGCACTGCTTCTTTCCACCTCCTTAGTTATGTGGCTGCCCTGTGCTCCAGAAAAGCTTTCCTGAACCATTTTCTCCTACTGCCAGTCTCTGAAATAAGGAGTACCTAGTTAAAATTCCTCTCTGACATCAAACTGTAGGAAAAAGAGGAAAAGTTTTCAGAAGGACTAGGTCTCCTCCAGAACCCATTTTTCAGATAAGTATCTCTGTAATATCTTACCATAAGGTTTCTCTTTGTCATAGTGTTGCTTCTGGAGATTTTGCTGCCTGTTGGATTTCCCAGTTCTTACAAAAAGGAAGTGACTTTGCTTCAGTAGGGAAGTTACAATATCCTCAAGTGTCACAGGAGTCAGCATCATTTTCTCTTCTGAAGTTAGGAAGAGATAGCATTACCCAAATGGATCCTGGGAGTTGTGAGTAAATTACCAGGTCTGACAGAGACATCTGTGAATCCCAGAGCAAATTCATGGGATCCATCCTGACTACCAAATATAGACAGCTGCTGAGTCACTGTGTTCAGTACTCTGGGTGCCTTTACAACTAATGGAAGGAAATGTGTGCTTTCATCTGTGCTATTCCAGATACTTGCCACAGGATGCAATACCCTACAAAGATAAAGTGCCTTTTTCTGACCACCTGTTACAAAGCTAACCCAGGATACAGAGATGTAAACTGTAGAGATGTACAGTTAAGTGAATTAGGCTGAAGGTCTCTTAATACATTTTATAGAAATATGTGTCTTTAATTGTCATCCTCAAAGAGGGATAAAAGCGTGTGAACACAGATCATATGCTCTCTTAAAGAAATTGAGAGGCTCTGAAAAGAATTATGTCCTCTTCTATCATGAAAACTATTTAACAAATCCTGAGAAGTTTTGTAAATTTATGTATGAGGAAAAAAAGAGAAGGCCTGACAGTCCTTCACACAGTTTCTTTGTTTCAAGGTCATCATGAATTAATTTTGGAGAACCATGGAACCAGTTGTGTATGTCCAATAAATTATAGAAGGTAATTAAGCTATTCATTTTAACTTCAGTGCTTCACTTTAGTGTCCTTGTGGATCTGCAGCACTGGGTGCTTTTTTGCAATAAAATCTTGGATAGACCCATTAGTTTGGTAAAGGCATTGGTGGAATGCTGTCATGTGATTTTCTTCTGTGAAGAGTTTCTGTAATTAGTTCTGTGAGCAGATAAATCTGAGTTGTTACCTTTATTTTACAAATGGAAAAGCAAGACACAAAAGAGTTTTCACTGGCAGCAGTGAGCTTTGTATCAGGCTGCAAATATTCCACTTAAGATGTCACAAAGTTTGTGGCACGTTTGGGAAAAGAATGCAGAAAATCTAAATCTCATTGAATGTGTACAAAAGGTACCACAGATCATGAAGATGAATTAAGATGGCAGATTGCACTCAAGCTTGTGGAGGCCTTGCCTTCTGGTTTAGATCACCAGTGTTCTCTACACAGGTGTACTAAGGGCTAAAATATTGAGACATGCATTCATTTCATCTGGTGCACTTTTGCTTGTATCTCTGGCTATAGTAACATTCCAAACAGAATTGCAACCCAGTTTCATAGAGCACAGGGACATGAACCAGGCAGTCTTCTCTGGGTTCCCAGTGTCTGCCTGGTGCACAGCCAGTGGTTTTCTGAATGCCTTGGGTGCCAATCCACTGCAACTGCAAAAGGATTTGACATCTAGGGAATGTTCTGCTGGGCATTTGTAGTGTGCAAAAAGGTGTATAAGGGTGATGTAAGCAGAAGGAGAGGCTAGTACAGAAATGATGCTGGCAGAGGTCCTGTGGATATTGGGATTCACAGGAGTTGCCTTCCTGGTCTGCTAGAGACAGGCTATGTCCTGGGGTCCAGTGGCAGTGAGTGCCTGGCTAGTGACAACACACTCACAGTACAGACATTCCACCTGCCTGGGAGCTGTCCCTCAGACCCTGGCCTTCTCCAGTTGCTGGCATCCAGACCACGAGCCCCCCAACCTCATGCCTGGCAGACATCAGCTAGGGCCAGTAAAACTGAAGTTCACTGGTGGATCATGCACACAGAGGGAACAGGGACCATGCTCACACAGCTCACTAAGGAGAGAGTTTAGATGTGATGTGGTGGGGACTGGATGAAATTACTGACCAGCAATGTGCAGGTGGCCTTTTCTGTCTTCTTTTTCCTCTGTACACATTTGTTCCTCCCAGATCTAACTAGTTCTCTCCCTTTCCCCACTTTTGATCTTTCCTCTAAACATCCCATAGTATGTTTTGTATCTCTCTACAGTTCATTTAAAATGTCTTATAGTAAATTTTCCACATCTTCAAATATTCTCTGTTCTATCCCCATGTCTCCCATAATAAGTCTTACACAGCTTAAGGCAACAACCCCTTTCAGCTTGTTCAGTTTTCCAGGGAGAGAGTTTTCTTTGGCTGACACATCTTGGAGGATTTTACATTCAGGTACAGCCAAATTTGCCCAAATGCAGGTGTAGTCTTTCTGGAAATCTTTTTCTCCAGTCCTTTCAACTCCTTTCTGCTGTTGATGTCTGGAGGTGAGCAGGCCAACACCCTCTACACGTGATTTTTCATTTAATAGACCATTGTCATTATTTTAATTATTATTGTCATTCTTTTGGCTTTTTTTTTACAAGCAGAAGTCCTAGTCTATTCAATTCCTCTGTGTACAGAAGCTGTTCTACATCTTTCTTGTCTCTGTGGATTTCCTTCTTTGTCTCTCATCTAGCTGAGACAGGATGAAGGTGCAGACTGGATGAAGTCCGGGCAGTGGAATTTAACATTGTTCAAATAAAGGAAAGCAAAAGGGCCTTATGCTTTCCAGGACTGAGCTGCTTCTGCCCTAGATTGGTCTGAAAAAGTTCACTTTAAACTAAAATAAAAATAAGGACAAAAGACCCAAGTGAATAACATCATCTTCATCATGACCACATTAAGGTTAATAAAATGTTAAAATGAGGCAGTGCTCACTCACTGTTCTATCTTTACTTCATTGCTTTTTCCTACCAGCAGTGCATCAATAACTTGCAGTATATTCTAACTGATTGAATAAAAAGTTATATTTAATTGGGAAATCAATGAGCAGGAATAGGGCACTGAGGTCATATAGATTGTATCATCCTGACCAATCTAACTCAGTTGCCCTTTGAGCTGGTCTTTCATCATTATATTTCACTTGCCAATTCCTCAACAGTCTTAATTATGGACACAGCAATTTGTCTTCAAATATCACACTACGGTGAAATCTATGCATCAATAAATACAGCTCAAAAGCGGTTTTCCACACTGCTGGAGACTTAATTGCTTCTATGGTTAAAGCAAATGCTGTAATTCTTTACATTTGTGGTGCTTTTCAACATCTTCAAGTGACTGGAAGCCATTCAGGATGGCTAAATTAAAGGAAAACATGTATTTAAATACGAAGATTCATTCTGAGTAATTTTTGACACTTTATCTGTACAGAACATTCTTCCCAGTGCTGCAGTTGGAGCATGGCTAAGAAATAGCAAAGGACACTTCAGAAAGAATAGCTGGTGTCATTGGAAAGATCTGCTGGCTGTTCAGTTTCTGACTGCCTCTTTTAAATCCCAGCTATATGCAAGGGAAGTGGTGAATACTGCATTTACAAATTTTGCTCAGTCTAGGAAAACCAGCTTTTTCTTTTCAGTAAAGTGCAACTTTAGTGCTGTCCTTGTGTTTGCCCTCTGGAAAAAGCAGGAATGTGGGACTACCACTTGGAAAGCATGGGATGGAAGTGAGGCTTAAAAAGTCATTGTGTGAACAAGTGTAATGGAGAAGTCCACAACTGTGGAATATATTGGCTGGGATCAGTGGCATCCTGGCAGGATTTCACAGAGTTACTGCAGCCAACCCTCCCGGTGATACAAAGCATTTGTGTTTTTATTGTGCTGTTCTCTTTGCATACAATATCTGTTGTGCTCCCTGATTCCTAAACCAGTATTGGTTTCTGCAGTGACAGCTTGCCTGATTTCTGAGTGGCTGTCAATATTTTTTTGCCTTTACAATAGGTAGCCTAAGTCCTCCTAGAAGAGATTCTGGCATCTCTTCTGCCTGATATTACCTCACCAAGGGTGGATGGGACAGCAGCAGGCCTAGGGCCACTCATACTGTGTTTCAAGTGTGCTCTGGGTGCTGGCATCTGCTGAGTCCCTCTACCAGGAACACCCGCTCAGTTGCTTGAGAAAAGGCATTTCATGGGGAGCTGTGTGCCTGGGTGGTTAATTTAACCTGGAGCCCATGAGATGTTCCGCTCCACACTGTACTGTGGATGCAAATAAGGAACTGGTTTTGGAACTACTCAGCAGTAGACTCAAGGTTGAAGAGTGAGATCTGGGCTTTCTTGTTATCTCAACTCCTTGCCTGACGACAAAGGTGGTAATGATCCCTTCTCTGATGGTTTAGGGCTGCCACTTCAGAAACAGTTGAAGAAATATTGTTTAGAATTCTTGGTTTCTTACCTCCTTGACAGTATTTTCAGCAGTAGTTTCTTAACAGTATGTGAGTAATTAAATATGCATTGGTCCTGTTTTGTGCTACATTCCAATATCTGTGTTTGGCATTTACATGAGCCAAGGTCGAATCCTATCTCTTGATGGAATCAAGAAAACATTCCTTAGCAGGCAGAACATGTTTTTTTTGCTTTTTTAATCTAAAACTTCAGTCATGCAGTTGAGGAACCTCTCCTGTCCAAAAGTTTTGTGCAAACAGGTCAGTAGTTGGGAAAAGTTTCAATTTTGATGCTTCATCTTTTTCTGACAAAACCACTCTGTTGAGGCATTTCTGACAAGCTGTAAATTTTAACTCTGAAATATCTGGATAATATTGTTATCTTCTGTGGGTTATTTTCTGTGCAAGATGTACCATGATCTGATCTGGTGCTATGAGGGCATCAGGAGTACCTGATTCTAGAAAACACATGTAGATATAATCCTTCTTAAAAATATTTTTTCAAATGAAGATGCTATTTAATGTCCAAGATAAAGTCTCTGATCCAAGCAGAGCAGAACTATTAAATAACTGTGCCATTGGATGCATAAATATGCAGAAGGTAAATTGATTAGATCTACTTTAGACATAATGGAAATGAAGCTATTGTAATTGAACATTAGCACAGGTTTTGATGTTCTTAGCTTAGAGAGCAAATATCTCAGCTTCTGTTTGGAAGATTATCTTGGAAACCTATCTGCCCACACAGGGGTACTGAGAAGACATACGCTTTAGAAAAACCACAGCACAGTCTCTGTGCCTCAGCATCTATCCAAGAATCTGTCCCCAAAGTCTGTCACAAAAATTGACAGCCTCAGGAGAGGTTTGTTGCCTTGGCTGTATATTTCAACTTTGGAAAGCCTTTTCCTGGACTTTTCGTACATAGATCCAATGTGTTGGACTTACCTCATAGGATGTTCATGTCTATGTCTAAAAAGAATTTTAGAACTAACTTCTTGCTATAGGGGCTCTGATACTGTTGAATTTCATCCCTACTATATTCACAGTGCATTATCAAGGATGTCAAGACTAGTACCTGCATTCTCATGGATAGGTTTGAAAGCTCTGAGGGTTGGGTGTTGCCTTTGAGAAACCTCAAAGTAATGTGGAGCCTGTATCTCTGGGTAGACACATACCATTTAATCACCCTACTTGCCATGGGAAGTGGTGGAGTCCCCAGAAAATTAGGCAGCTGGTCAGAACATGCAGGAATAATCACAGGATCACAGAACAGTTTAGGTTGGAAGGGACCTTAAAGACAACATCATTCCCACCCACCCTGCCATAGGCAGGGACAATTTCCACTAGACCAGCTTGCTCAAAGCCACACCCAACCTGGCCTAGATGTACATGATGGTAAATATTGACTTTTATCTAGAATTTGATGTGCCTTCTAAAGTTGATTTTTTTTTTTTTCTGGGTATTTATGCCAGTGGTTTCCAACTTTACAGTCCAAAATGCAGCAATGCTGAGAGAGCAACACATTGTGTGTGGTCTCCCATTTTGAGCTCTGTATTCCTGGGGACCTGAAGAAACAGAGGATCCTACAGCTACTGAAGGAGATTGTGGTGAGCTTAATGTCTCCAATTCCAGGGATGGATATTGCTTTCTACACGAGTTAGCACCTAGTTTAAGGATAGAGAGATTCGGGTTAAATGAAAAACCTGATGCTTCTAGACAGTGATAATGCTAAAAAAGAAATGCAGACCATTTGTTTTGGACCTGTGTCCTCATCTCAACATCCCCAGCTCTGGCTGATATACAAAAGAAAACATGTACTTCTTTGTCTTTAAACACCTGTAGTTGCCTCTGCACCCAGAGAGTACTTATTGAAATGCTACATCAGCAGATACTTGTCTTGGTCTTCTCTGGTAGAGGAAAACATGCATAACCCATTTTTCTTCTGTGTTTGGTCACAGGAACTTGTGTTCTGTGATCTGTTTTATGAAGCTTCTCAAAGCAGGGAGGTTTGTAGGCTTTGTGCAGCTATTGGAGCTATTATCTAGTTTGTTTTGTTTTGCTGATGGGGATTTGGCTAGATGATCTCCCCTCATCACATAAACCCTAATTGTACATTTTCTATGCATGACTGATGTGGTGATATATCATCCTACAAAAGCTGGAAAAGAGTGCTTTGTGACTTTGCCCTGAGCAAACTGACCTTCCTAAAAATGAAGCTTTGCCTCTGTGAATGCTGCTTGAATGTTTCCTTTGTAACATAATACTTTGCTAGAGCTCTATAGTTGTGTATTGCAACATTTTCCCTCTAGATCTCCTTGAGAGGAATAGCAATGGTTAGGTGTTCATTTATTTTACAGAGTGTAGATCTGATTATTCTCCGGTCAATTCAGAGCTTTTCCTGAGGTCTTTCTTCTCTGCTAGTCACAGGCAGTAGAATAGAGCAAAATTGTGAAAGATATCACTGTATCTAGCCAATGGAGAAATGATTTGAGGAAGAGGTCACCTTTGTATGCAGATATTGTATCCAGATGTAGTAGGGATTATACAGATTTATATGGGCTTCTACATTTAATTAAAGATACTGCTAAAATGTGATGGTGTGCACACATGCAAATGAACTGAAGTAATGAGTTTTTAAACTTTTTTTCAGGGCAAAGATTAAGCAGGGCTCCTGCTTCACCAGAAAATTTCTTGAGATCATTATCAAGTTCTGGTGCAATTCCAGTATGTCCATCTTGTCCACCTATAGTCAATGGCACTACTCATGCAATAGCTCTAGTGATTTCAATAATGTATATATTTGCCACCAGTATATATGAAATCAAAGTAGCAGAAAAAAGCGGTGGCAGCAAGAGAGAAAATAGTCTTTAAATGTGATTAAATAGATTATGAGTTCATTCTGAGCTTCCTGAGCTGGTACATATACAAAGACGACTTTTACTTTTAGGGAAGTGTGTCCTTTTCACACATCTGAATGAAATCAGTGGCAGATCAAATGATTTTTCATGCTGAATCCAAAAGCAGGAAGAAACAACCTTAAGAAAATGAATTGAATGGAAAATAAAGTCCATTCACAATATACAAAAGAGAAGATTCTCCATATGGCGGGCTCATACTGTGAGAATGCTTATGTTCTTCCTGGAATGGCTATGTGAAAGTAAAAAGGAGGAGCATGACTTTAAATCATCAGGAATCTTCAAAGAAAATAATCAGCTGGGAAACTGAGCAATGAGTTGGTGGTCGTGAGTAATAAAAGTCTTTGAAGAGCTCCAGTCCCTCTCCAGTTGCAAAGGAAATTGTGTAGTTTGATCATCAGCAGATGTTTCCTGTATAATCTCACTCTCAGTTATGCACTTGACCATCTGAAACAATGCCAGATCCCTCATATGTCTTGATTACATGGAAATCTTCTATGATTTGCCAAATTCATGCCAACACATCCACCTTTGTGCCATTTGGAAAACTGAAACTGTAGCAATTGCTGTTAAAAAAGAGATGAATGAAGGTAAAGATTGTGTTCAGTGCCAGTTTCCTCCAAGTGGTTTTGAAAGGTTTTTATTGCATTGCTGAAACACTTTCACCACTGTACAATGTTTTGCTCATTTCCCAGGTCTCATGGTCCATACCCCTTAACTCAGGGACATCAAATGTGAAAATCTTTGCCAAAAGCAGAGAAAGAGAGCTTCTAGAGAAAGAAAGCTACTGTAGTTCTTTTAAAAGTATCAGCTCTTTCCCATGTATCAATGGTGGCTGAAGCTGAGGCAAGATCAAGGCTCTCCTGCCTCCTACCTGCATTCTTCCTCTGCACCAGCTTGTGTGGGTGATATGTTTGGTTGTGACCCACATGAGCTGGTCAAGCATTTGCATTTGTGCACATGTGTGTAAAAGAAGTAGTTGAAAGGGAGGATAGCTCAGTTCTCACCATTTCCTTTGGTGGACAGAAAAAGCAAAGCCCAAGCTAAACCTGTTTGATGTTGCAATACTGGTAGAGGAACGCAGGGAAATGCTTCCAGTACACTGGCTCACACTAACCTTCTGGGCAAATACTGTAGGTTTTAATAGTAGTTATTTTAAGAAAGATGTGGAAAACCTTTATAGTTTGTCCTGATCAGACAGGAAGCTGCCACCTTCAGAGAGAGGCCTCAGTCTAGGCAGACTCTTCTCCTGGTTGACTCCTCTCTGTGCTGTGACCTCACTCCTGGTCTGTGACTGATCCCACCTTCTGCACATGGGATTGCAGAGTGGAGAGGGGCAACAGAGGGCTCAAAAGATGGTCACAGTCCTGCGGGTCATGCTCTGTCCATGGCCAGAAAAAATGATGGTAACCATCAATCACTGTCAAGCTTGACAAGGAAGTACCCAGGTTTTTCCTGAAATGGCTAAGAGAACATCCAGAAAAAGAACAAGTGTCGCTGTGGGACACACAAGGACACACATGGACACACTTTCTCGTGAGAAGGTTAAAAACTATTTATTAAAACATCTGACTCCACATTTATAGTTTTTCCACACAGACCAGGGATTGGAGGAGAAGTTGGACACCTCTCCCATCCTGTTGGTCAAGACAACATCGGTTGTTCCCTCACACCAAGAGAAAGAATTTCAACAACCCTGTCTTGACATAAAGATGCTTCTAATTATAACATCCGTGTGTGAGAACGAACTAAGAACTATGAAAACATTGAGTTAGAAAGTGCATCAGGAAAGCTTGAAAATTCAGGGCGACAAACAAATACTGAAGAAAAATTAGACTTTGGAGCTGTTTGACTTTAAGTTGCATCGCAGAAAAAACTGTGTCCTAAAAGAAACTTGGATGTAGTTGGGATATATTCTGAGCTTGGAAAACAGTTGGCTGTCTTAAAGGCAAGAAATTAGGAAGAAAAGACATGGAATAATGTTTGAGAAAAGTAATCCTCTCCTCAGTTCTATGTGAAGGCTTTATGAGGCATTAGCTTTGTGTTAAATTTACAGGCCCCTTTTCACCTGCAAAGGTGATCTCTCCCCTGTGAAGCAATAAGCTATTAAGCATCAGTTTCATATTCATCCTCCTGATTCATGCCACACACTTGTGTTCATTGCAGAAGGCAAGTTAAGCCCCTTTTGGAGAGTGCCCTATATAATTTTATAGTCATCTGCTCAAGGAACATAACTCAGTGTAATTTGTATTGCAAAACTCCCTGAGTGTGTAGCACTGGGTACGTTTGCAAAGCTGTCTGTAGGAGAGCTGCCATGGTGGTTCAGCAGTATTAGCTGAACCTCTGCTTTTGGGAGGTGGCCTGGTGAAGCTGTGTTGTGTTCAGAGAGTAAGGATGCTTAAAAGATGTCTCCAGAGGCAGATTTTCACTGAGGTGTTTTTGCACTGCATTTTCATGTGTGCATCTGGCTACATCGGTCACTCTCAGAGAAGAGAAACTGAAAAGAATGCTGACTTACACATTCCAGATGAACTGATTTCTAGAAGTTACATTTTGTTCCCAAAGACTAAACTGTCTGCTTTATTTTATATATTTGAAGGATAGTAGCTTTATTTTCTTCTGCAGCAAGCTATTGCCGTAATGTCTTCAGATCCTTTTTGACTTTTCATATGTGTTCTTTCTTATTTGTTCCAGTTAGCAATAAGTCTCCCAGATAAGAAGCACTGCCATTTAACTCCCAGCAGACCAGGTTTTTCTGCTCTGAAACACTGGAGCTTATTAACTTGGAAGATTCATAAGCTAACATTCATTCTAGCACATCTCATATCACTTGGCTGGTACTTTAACAGAAAATGAACCACACATTCCATCCTTGTATTTTTCTGAGCCCCAGTAAGTCCTCATTTCTTTCTGTTTATTAATTGTATTTGGCTAATTGACACTGATATAAATTGTATTGAAAATGAGAAGTGTTTTATGTGACAACACAGCTGCACATGCACTTTTCAGATATTGCAGAGGAACAGTTCCTTTGACAGACATAATCTTTAATTCTGTGTAATCTATAGTTTTAAAGAGAATCTCTTGTATGGTTGTCCAAAATAATTTAGAGTGAGATTCATCTGTACTCAATAGATACCTACACCTAAGCTCATCACCCTGGGTTGCCCTTTCAGTTACTGAAATGCTTATGTAGTCCATGCTTCTCATGAGCAAATATGGACTCTACTTAGGCTGGAATGAATTTCCCTCTGATTTTCAAAAGAGTCTGCAACATGCTTGCACTTTAATGTCTGTGTTTGATCAGGTAGATTTACCTTAGTTTCTTGCTAGTTTGCTTAGAATTGCAAAATATTACAGGATGAATGAAGTCACTGATGGGACAGCATATCTGTTCCTCCTCATTGCTGAGTACAGAATGGGCTTAGCATTGGATGGATTATCATCCTACTTTGTCTTCAAGCTAAATATCCCTCAAGTCTTTTTCTGTCTTTTTGAACTTAGATTATTTTATTGCTATTCTCTGCACTTTATTCAAAGGTCCAATGAAGTACAGGGTGAAAAATGGAGAGAACAGATCAGCCAAAGCTATTGTATTGCCATGGGAGGTGAATTCAGGGAGTGTTTTGCTGCTTGTGTCTCCTGCTCCTCTTTCCCTTGCTCACGGCTGGCTTATTTTCCAACTCTGATCCACTACAATCTATCGGTTGTTTTTCCAAAACCACACTGTGAGTGGCTGCTGCCCTTTTGTGTGAGTGCTGTTGATTACTCCTTCCCAAGCGCTGTGCCTCTGCTGCTGACAGCAGAATTCCCCCCACTCCCCCTCCCATCATATTTGTCCAATTTTCAGTACTAATCCTGTTGTCCAGTGGACTGGCAGTTCCTTCCAGCATAGTGTTATAGTGTCATTACAAACTACCATTCTTCATCCAGGTCTTTAGCAGTGGTGAGTCCTACAAGACCTGAAAGGCCAACCTTCACTGAACAGCGTGGAATACATCCTACTTATTGTCCACAAGCTCACAGTGAGAACCTTCATTGTGCAGAGGCTGAAAATCCAGATGGGGATAGCAGCTGTGGGGGCAGGGGGAGGCCAACATCCAAGATCTGTTTTGTCATCCTGGGGTGTAGTTGTTGCTGAGCCAAGGGCTTCCTGTACCTGTAGAGACCTGGAGAAAGTCTTTCCTGTACAACTCTTGTGCCAAGTGCAGTCAGATGTTAGTCATGGAATTTGATTTTGCACAGAGAAATTCCTGAAACAAGATAGGAAGATGAGGGTCATTAAATGTTAAAGCCCCAGCTGGTTGTTCCAAATCTGATCCTGAGTACGGGCTCAATTAATCATTTATATTTTGAACATTTCTATTCTACTGCAGTCTGGGAAAAGTGAAGTTATAACATGTTTATAAATTACTGTATTTTGACTTAGATCCACCTTTTAACAGAAAATATGTATTAAATAATGTGTCAAGTAGAAAACAATCATATCATGCATAGGGCAAAGGAGGACTCAGAAAATGGGGTCTTCAGGAACACCCCACACCCTGGCTCTGGAATATGCTAACTGGAAGCAAAATGTGATTTCTTTCTACAGAGAATATTTGCTACAAATATATTTATTTCTATATAGCTTGTGTTATTTTGTTGCAAATTTTTGAGCAGATAGGCTTCTAATTCAATTTTCTGTAAATCTTTTGGAATACTTCAATGACAAAAAATATCCTTGCATGACTGAATTAGTTTAATTAAAAATTATGTCAATTGCCAATTCTAATAATAATTTAAATCTGTAGGTGGACAGCCTTGATTTAAATAATCTATTATAACCTTGTTTTAAATTTATGATCCTAATTATTTTACCAAAGATAGCTTAGTCCTTTACTGGCAAAGAACCATTATAACTTCTTGATTTGGGAAACAATATGTTTGTAGAATAAATTTGGCATTTTTCTGCTAACCAAGACAACATTTGTTAAACCATGTGTGTTTGGATACAAAGACATACAGCTATACCTATAAATATATATATATATATACATATATATAGGGTTTGGTATGTGTCAGTAAGTAATAACTTAGCTTAACATATTCTTATTCTGATCTTTATGTCTCACATTTTCAC
This sequence comes from Polioptila caerulea, assembly GCA_013397295.1. Taxonomy (NCBI): domain Eukaryota; kingdom Metazoa; phylum Chordata; class Aves; order Passeriformes; family Certhiidae; genus Polioptila; species Polioptila caerulea. The sequence continues at coordinate 262,376 of VYXF01009765.1, forward strand.
TATGTAAGATGATGAATGATACATTTCCTTTCTGCTAGAAGATTAATGTTTTATGTGCAATTTGTGTCAAATTATATTTAAATGGCAATAAATTCAATTAAATGCACAGAAACATTTTAGTGATTAATTTCATAGAGCTACCTTCAGTGTGGTACATATATCAGAGAGAAAAGTTAATGAAAAATGTTTCGTAGTCAAATCATTATTTAATAAACACTTGAAATATTACCATTAATTAGTTAGCAAACCTTGCTATTTCTTGTCATCATGCCCTTTAAGATTTTTAAACTACTGGATTTCATCTGCTCTGAGTGTATCATTTTCCTAAATCAGAAGAAGAGAGAGTGTGCTATTTTTGAAAAGAAAAAATCATTGAACTGATAGTTGATTAAATTATTTTTTTTCCTTTGGAAAATAAATATTTGAACCTGGAAAAGAGAGTCCAAATGCCAAAACCAGTTTTATACAGTGAGTCCAGTCTTGTTTCAGGTCAGAAATTGGTAACTTCAACCAATTCAGCAGTTTGCATTTCTATAAAAATTTAACCAGTAAAGATTCATTTCACTGTCATAGAATCAGAATAATTTTGATTGGAAAAGACGTTTAAGATCAGTGAGTCCAGCTGTTAACCCAGCACTGCCAAGCCCATCACTAAACCATGTCCCCAAGTGCCACATCTGCCCATCTTTTACCTTTCCCCAGGGATGGTGACTCGACCTCTTCCTTGGGCAGCCTGCTCCAGTGCTTTACTGCAAGAGTTTTATAACTCCTACATGTCTCTGCCCTGAAAGAGGAGGCCAGTCTTTTAAAGTCCTCTTCAGGTAAAATAAAATGAATTGGACTCACGATTGATCTCTTTCTCTGATTTGTTTATTCTTTTCTTATCTACAGTTTCTGCACACCAGGCTTTACACCAGCCTAGTGCAATGGAGAAAGGACACCAAAGAGCCCCAAAAGCAAAAAGCCTCTAACAGTCTAAAGCCAAAAGTCTAGAAAAGTCTCTAAAGCCTCTAACACACAGATTCAAGGTCTTCTTAAAAATAATTCACCCAATTATCACCACAAATGTGCATTTTTTCTATTTTTCTAACAATTACTAACTAAACTTCTATTCACCTAACACTACACTGTGGCAAGTTCTAGCCAACCATTTAGTGACCCAAAACACTGCAGAATATGGAGTAGATGAAGAAGAAGGAAGAAACCTAAAAACCACAAGGATCCTCCATCTT